>PVJS01000773.1:0-115730 GCA_004027185.1 Glis glis
CTCCCTCCCTCCCTCTCTCTCTCTCCCTCTCTCTCTCTCTCTCTCTCTCTCTCTCTCTCTCTCTCTCTCTCTACCTAGTGAGGCCCTCTGCAACTTCGTGAGACCCGGTTTCAAAATAAAGTATAAAAAAAATAGGGACGGGGCGGGGGTGTAGCGCAGAGGTAGAATGCCCCTGGGTTCAATCCCCGGTACTGCAAAAAAAAAGAAAACAGGGAGATGATCCAGGATTATCCAAATTGATCCTTTAAAGCAGAGAACTTTGTGTGGAAGCAAGACAGATGCTGCAGAGCAGGAAGTCAGAGAGATTTGAACCATAAGGTCTTGCCATTGCTGGAAGGCAGGGGAAAGGGCACTTGGAAAGAATGAGGAGAGATGAGGGAAGCCCCCAGCTAAACTCCAGTCCCTGCTGACAGCCAACATAAATTGATCAGGCCTTACCAGAAAAGAACTGAATTTTGCCAAAAACCTGATGGCTTGGAGTCACTTTGGTTTGGAGCTAAGCAGAGGATACACCCTCAGTACACTATACTAAGTGTTCTTATCTACGGAAGTGTGACATAATCGATTTGTATTGTTTCAAGACATTTGTGGTAAACTTTACAGTGACAAAAGGAATCTACTATAGCACCCATGGTATGTTAAATTCCAACACCCCTTACATCAACCACAAAAAACAACTGGCACCCTCTAAATTGCACATTGACTCCACTCACTTTGCTGCTTTCCTTAGCATACAAGTTATGCATACAGTAGGCATGTTTGTATGAATAAAGACTAAACACAAACAGTAATATTCTTTTTAAAATATTGTTTATCTTGCTTGTTCTTAATGTACACTTGTCCTACAATAACAAACTGTTTACAAGGTTATACAAAACTTTATGCTTAACCTTTTGTTCAGTGAAGTTAAAAGTGGATCTAAAGGGATGTCCAAATCTGGAGCCATCTAAACTGCTAATAGTGTCAAATGAGATTGTCCCATCACCAGCTCCATTTAGGAAAGTAACCAGCCCCAATCTCCAGCTGAATTTCATGTAATTTAGTTGTCAATGTGATGGAGCACAACTCTTCTATTTAATTTATATGAAATCAGTATCAACTTGACTATATCCTTTGCCAAGCCAATGGTAATTTTTCTGGACAAGATTCTTCAGTGAATGGTGGGGCCAAAACAGGAAAACAAAAGAAAACCTCAGGTGAAATAAAGAGCAAAACAAAAGATTACAGGTTCCCTAGGTGTCCTAAAGTTAAGCTATCTCTTTAATGCTATAAGTTAAAAGTTTCTGTGACCTTGTTGTACAAGTAATAATAGCACCACATTGAAAAGTCCTTGGAATCCTTCTGTAGCAGAGACCATTAACTAAGTGCAAAATCATATGATTTTGTTCCTACTGTATGTCATTTTGTAGGGCAGATCTTGGAGACAAAAAATAAAGATTGACCATATTTATTGATTGTTCAGTCCCTTTAGAGAAAAATGTGAGGATAAGTTTTTATTTTGATACCAACAGGAACAGATATCCAAAAAGCAGGGATCAAGATTAATCAATATGCAGAAAAAAACATTTGACAAAATACAATACCTTTTCATGATAAAAATGCTAAGGGAATTAGGAATAGAAGGAACCTACCTCGATGTCATAAAGGTTGTATACAACAAATCCAAAACCATTCATTATGAATGGGGAAAACTTGACAGAATTTCACTTAAGAATATGAATGCCCATGGTCACCACTCCTATTCAACATAGTACTCAAAACTCTAGCCTTAGCAATAAGACAGGAGAAAGGAATCAAAGGAATACAAATAGGGAAAGAAGAACTGAAACTATCTTTGTTTGCAGATGGCGTGATCCTTTACATAGAAGATTCAACAAACTCATCAAGAAGACTTCTAGAGGTGATAGTTTCAGCAAATTAGCAGGATACAAAATCAACCTATGAAAATCATTAGCATTCCTTTACACCAATCATGAATCCACTGAAAAAGAAATACAGAAAATAATTCCATTCTCAATAACCTCAAAAAGATAAAATATCTAGGAATAAAATTAACCAAGGAGGTGAAAGACCTCTATAATGAAAATTACAAATCACTAAAGAAATCAAAGATTTTAGAAGATGGAAAGACCTCCCATGCTCTTGGAAATTCAGAATAAATATAGTCAAAATGGACATACTTCCAAAAGCTATCTACACATTCAACACAGTATCTATCAAAATACCATTGTCATTTTTCAAAGACCTAGAGAAATCAGTTATAAAATTCATATGAAAAAACAAAACACCCAGAAGAGCCAAAGCAATTCTCAGCAATAAGAATCATGCCGGAGGCATCACAATACCTGATTTCAAACCACTACAAAGTGATAGTAATAAAAACAGCATGGTATTGGCACAAAAACAGACACATAGAACAATGGAATGGAAAAGAAGACTTATAAACAAAGCCCCATATCTACAACAAGTTGATCTTTGATAAGGTTGCCAAAGACATACACTGGAGAAAGGACAGTTTTTTCAACAAATGCTGTTTGGAAGAACTGGCTATCCATATGTAGAAAAATGGAACAACCCTAGCCTCTCACCCTGCACAAAAGTCAACTCTAGATGGTTCAAAGACCTAGAAATTAGACCAGAAACTTTGAAACTGCTAGAAGAGGGTATAGGATCAACACTCCAACATATAGGTTCAGGTAGAAATTTCCTCAATAAGACTCAGAAAGCTCAGGAAATTAAAACAAGAATTAAAGAATGAGATAGCATTAAATTAAAAAGCTTCTGTGCAGCAAGGGAAATAAGATTCTACAGAGAGCGCCTACAGAATAGGAGAAGATCTTCACCACCTACCCATCTGACAAAGGTCTAATATCTAGAATATATAAAGAGCTTAAAAAGTTGAACACTATAAAAACACATAACCCAATTAAAAAATGGGCAACCGAAATGAATAGACACTTTTCTAAAGAAAAAATGCAAATGGCCAACAAATATGTGAAAAAATGTTCATCATCTTTAGCAATCAGGAAATGCAAATCAAAACTACCCTGAGATTCGACCTCACTCCAATTAGAATGGCAATCATCAAGAACATAAAAAATAATAAATGCTGGTGAAGATGTGGGGAAATTGGAACCCTATTATTCTATTGGTGGGACTGCAAACTAGTACAACCATTTTGGAAATCAATGTGGAGGTTTCTCAGAAGATTGGGAATGGAACTACCATATGATCCAGCAATAGCACTCCTGGGCATCTTCCCAAACGAAATGAAATCAGAATATTATAATCATACATGCATATCCATGTTTACAGCAGCACAATTTACAATAGCAAAATTGTGGAACCAGTCTAGATGTCCATCAATGGATGAATGGATCACAAAACTTTGGTATTTTACTCAGCCATAAAGAAAAACAAAATTAGACCATTTTCAGGAAAATGGACGGAACTTGAGAATATTATACTAAGTGAGTCCCAAAGAATGAGGAGATGTATGTTCTCTCTTACATGTGGAAGCTAGAGAGATATTTGGCAATAAAGGCAACATCAGATAGATGAGCAAAGACTCCAGGGGAGTGACTTAGGGTGATTAGGAAAGGGATATGGGGACGAAATCATAAAGAATGTAATAGTAGAAATAATACTATGAACATACACAAAATCGCCAATTCCAATCTCAAAGATTTGCTGGATGAGGTGGGGGGACACAGTGGGGAGAGCAACAAGAGTTGTGTGCATGTATTTTTCTAACATTCTGTACCCCATTGTGATGTAAAATTACAATGCACCCAAATAAAAAAAAAGTTAAAATAAAAAAAAGATTTAAAAAATCTCCTAAAATGTCAAAAAGATGTTCCTTCTTGTATAACACAGAAAAAATGTAAAATCTAATCCTAACTATCCATTCTACTCTTTGAAGTTAAAAAACAACTACATTAGCACTAAGTAAGCCCTTCTTCTTACTGTTAAAATATTCCAAAGTTATTCATCATAATTTTTCTATCACTTTAAATTTTTCAATAGGTAATATTTATACCATTTATTTTTTAAAGTTTCTCTGTCATCTCTTTCTCTTATATGTCTGGTTTTTAGCTACCCACTACCCCTTCTAAGGCATCAGTATTTATTATTATTGTTGATGTTGTAATTGTTGTTATTATTATTTTGGCTTTTGCAGAGTTGCTTTAGGCTTACACAGACAAAAATGAATATATTATTATTGCATCCCCCCCACAACATGGTAACAAGCTTTGCAGAGTATTCTTTTCACAAGAGAACAGAAATTCTTGGGACTACTTTATAGATTAGGATATTGAAACTCGGCAAATTTAAATCATAAACAATGCAATAGTAGAAATAATCTGTACTATATGTTGACAGTTATATATTGCCTAGTTATATATTGACATTTTAGAGCCTGTTATTTTCCAAAGTGCATTCTATTTCTTCTTTACCTTACCAACTCTCTTAGCATTTGATTGCCTAGTCTTGTACTCTTCTGTCAGCTTCACACACACAAATCATGGCATTGCAAAGGAATGCAAGACATTAGGATCCCACAAATGTATCTATTCATTTAATTTGTGTATCTTCTTTTTCTTTTATGGGTGCATTGTAATTATACATTACTAAGGTATAGAGTGATAGGAATATACATGCACACAACTTATGGAGCTTTCTCCTCTGGGTCTCACCCTCTCCCTCCCCCTCACAATTTATGCCTTTGAGATTGGCATTAGTAGTTTAACATATGTACATAGCATTATTTCAACTATTTCAACTGATACCTTTTTTGCGTGTCAGTTTTGTATCTTATGGTAACATCCATGCCTCTTCAATGATTAAATGCCTCCTGCAAATCATCAGCTGCTTAAGGGTGGAAAACATGGTTTTCTGATCCTCTTTCTCTCAAATTTCACCTTTTGTCAGCCTGAAGCTTCAAAGAGAGGAGAACACCATCCCATGGTGCCCCATTTCCCACCTTGCGCCCCTAGCTACCCCCTCTCTAGTGGGCCCTCTAAGAAAAGGATGGTAAAAGATCACAGAGCCGCCTCTCTTTGCCCCTCTCAGCCTCTTTGCGCCTTTCTGCCGGCACTCTCACACTCTGGAGATGGCCCACGTCCCCCCTGAATGTTTATCCCCACTTTCTTATATTAAACCTCTGTCTTTGTCTCTGACTGGCTTGTGTTGGAATTCTTTTCACCACAGGCCAAGAACTCACAGAATTATCATGTTCTTCCTTGACACTACTACTTGTCCAGTTATGCTTGATATTATGACTATGTGTCTTCCTAATCAGAACTTGTTTATTGACTGTAGAATCATTCCTATTGAGTCTCTTGTAAAATATCAGTGATTGTTCATAGTTGCTCCTTCATATAGTTGATATTCAATTACAGAATAAGCATTTATAAATAATGTTTATGTCTTTATAATGATACGTCAATGACTGAAAATGGCACCTATAATGCTAGAATTCTTTAATTTGGTTTCCAAAAAGATTGCTTCATAGGAAATAAGACCTAACAATATTTTAAGGAAAAAGAATAAGGTCAAGTGAGATCTGGAAATGTTACATATTCTTCAAAATTAACCACATCCATCATTATGCACAAAGTTCTGAGAAATGAATAGCACTGGTTAAGTCAGTTGTTCTTAAACATATTTGCACATGAAACTCCTTTTCCAAATAATGTACATGTGACTCCTATAAGCCATTTTTATGACTCATACTATGGGGAGAAAATATTACTAATGATGTTTGTTTTAAAGGATATTATATTTTAAACAAAGTCAATTGGATTCAGCAGAATGTGTAATACACAGAAGACAGGGGTGTCTGAAAGGCATGAATAAGCAAGTCCTTCTTTACAAGCTTCACAAAATTACAAAGTTCATATCCTCAATATAACTCAGAAAAGGACAGGGAAAATTTTCTCCAAGCATGTAAATATATGCATAGCCTTGTTGAATGCATAATGATTTTGCCTCCATCATTAAGAATGAAGAATTAAAACCAAGAGGGTTTCATCATATCTTCTTTACTTTTAAAAACTATTCTTAGTTAAGAAATCTTACATTGCTATATTTACATTGTATGATTGTTCTCTAGTTAACTCCTCAGATAAATTCACTAGAATATGTAAATGTAGCAAATATATTTTGATTTTAATTGGACAGCCTATTTATAGAAACATGTTATGTAAAAAGCAATGTTTATTCACTGTCACAATTGTAATTATTTGCCTAATGTTAAAAACAAAATCACAGATACTTTTTTTAGAATTCTCTATTGCTTCTGACTGAACGTGCCTATCCAAATAAACTTGTTTATTCCACTCCTCCTATTAATAACAAGATATAAATAAAAGATAACAGTTAAGTCTCCAATAAGAAAAATAAAAACCTACCAAAAACAAAAACAAAAACAGAGCTTGCTCCAGTCTCAACATTCCCAATGTTTTGCTAAAGCACTCTATTACAGTTAGGGTTGCTCATTTCATTTAATTGTAAATAAGGTAGATTTTATAGCATGGCAAACAAACAATAGGCACTAAGTCTTTGTAAGGACAGTTATAAGAACATCTGTTCCTCAGGGCCAACTACTGAGGAAAAACAAATGAAACTCCTAATAGTTACATGGAATTGGGGGAAGGGAGCAAGACCAAAATGTACCTGTCAAAACACTGGATTGTGTTTAAAAACCAGGTATTTTTTTTTTTCTGATGACTGCAGTTATGCATAAGTGTGGAGTGACTTCTGTAACATGTAGTTCTAAATATCCAGATGGCAATCCATGGAAGGGAGCAATCTTGGTTTAAAGGGGTAGGGAAGAGGGGAAGATAAAGCTTCGTCAATATCATCTTCTACAAGTTTGTAAGTTACAGTTTACTTGGTAATATTTCATTTTAAATTTGGTGATGAATTGTGGGAAATGGCTCTAAGTCTAAAAAATATTGGTTTAAGGATTATAGCTTCTTGCTTGCTTTGGCAGAAACCTGCCTTTCTTGAGGGAACTGAAGGCAGTGACCTTGATGCCCTTTCACTATCTAAGCTATGTCCATCTGTTTTACTGTACCTTTTATTGCTTTAAGGGTGGAAGACTATCCTAAGGAGGGAGCTGAGGACAGCACCCTCTGCTGCTCTTGCAAAAACTGCCAGATAACAACTATCTCTAAAGCATTACTAACCCAATCCTCTACTTCTTAGCCAGAGACAGTCAATGATTTAATGACCCAATCTTAACTCTGTAAGCCTGTAATAAAAGGAAGAGATGAATTTTACTTGGAGAGTTTGGTTCTCTTGCCTTCTCCTCTCTCACCTCTTTGAGACCAAGAACAAAGTCTCAAGAGCATTTTTTCATCATGTTGTCCTGTGCCCGGATGGTACAGAGCCTGGCAAATGGTTGCCCAAATTTTCCCTTTCTCAGTTGAGATGCCCATGGCAGGCCATGAAAGGCATTGGGGTATACAGGTATATAGACCCACTCTAAGGAAATACTGAAGAGGAAGTTCATTGAGAATTTGATTTATATCAGAGCTATGCAGTAATAAAGGTGGCTAATTATAGTCAAAATTTACTGTGTGTCAGGTTTTGTGCTAAGAATTTAACATAGATTATAGAATACCTACTTTAATCGTGTAAATTCTGTGAAATTTATTATTAATAGCCCATTTTATAGGTGAGGAAATTAAAACAGAATGAAAAAGAAACTTGCCTAAAGTCATATAGCTGATAGGTGGTAAAGTCATGGTTCAAATACAGAACCTGAAATTTTAAGCAATACTATGAAATATAATAAAATAAAATCATAATACAAAATATGAATATACTAAAAGGTATCCATGGGAGCAAACTCTGAGCTCTGTATCCATAGTTTAGATAAGTTCTCTTGGTTTTATGGATTTCAATGGTCACTTGTCTGTGTTATAGTGACACATTGAGGAGACTGGATTGGATTGTACAAGAGACTTGTTGGCTAATATTAGCTCTATGATCTTCTACTGATAGAATGGTATGTATCTTCTTACATTAGTACATAATATAGATTTTAAAAGATTTTTAGTAATTCAAATATAGCCCTTTTAACTTGTTTCCAAACTAGTCCTCTTTTTGGTTCACAAATGGGTCAATTTTTTTCAATTATAAATTATTCACAGTTGGGCAAGGTACTTTACAATTCTTTCTTTTTTTTTTTCTTTTGTGGTACTGGGATTGAACTCTGGAGTATTCTACCTCTGAGCTACACCCTCAGCCCTATTTTATTTTTATTTTGAAATAGGATCTCTCTAGGTTGATGAGAGTCTCACTATTTGTTGAAGCTGTCCTCGAACCTGTGTTCTTCCTGTCTCAGCCTTCCAAGTACTGAGATTACAGGTGTGCGCCAACACACCCGGCTTTACAATTCTTATTTCTAATACAGTAGAAAGATTGTGTCACAAAATTATTCTAATAAATGAAAGAAAAGAAAAATATGAGCATGGAAGAGATTACAGGGTACTTGCAAAAATACTGAAAATAAAGATAATTTTCTAAGCCATTGCTTTAGAAGCTAAAAAATAAAAATTGAATGGCTAAATAATAAATGCAAATTATCTCAGTATTATATCAGAAAATTATAGCAGATCATATGACTTAAATGTTTTTAACATTATAAATCTTTAGGATTTTAGTCTAATTTATATGTGTAAATTATAGTTTTGTCTTATATTGATGTATTAGGGCTCTAAGTTTCATTTCCTTCATTTCATTCATTTCATCACCCTCATTATTCATGATTAATTAGAATATTCCAAACCTATGTTAGCACAAGATAAATACCAATGAGAGGAATATCAAAACAATTAGTATGTATCATATACTGATAATATATATTACAATTTATAGTATTTCTAATCATAAATTTTATCATCTTTTTCATACCAAAACCTATGAGAGTTACATAGGCAGAAATTATTGTTGTTCTTTTATGAATAAAGAAATTGAGCTTCCACAATATAAAATGACTTACCTTAAATTACATGACTCAATAATTTAGAACAAAATTTATCATATATATGTATACATAAAATACAAACGCCCAGAAATTGCTGATTTCTAGCATAAATATATTGTAATTCAATATGTTGCTCAGGGCTGGATTCAAACTGTGTCTTGGGCTCAAGTAAATTTCCTGCCTCAGCCTCCCAAGTAGCTGGGGCTATGCACCACCCTACCCAGCTATTGGTCCTTTTGTTGTCAATTTGATTTAAAAAACAAACAAATACAATGCAATTACTTTCAGTAAATTAAGTTGAATCAGACTGATTGTGTCAATAATTATATTAATCCTATGGAAACATTTGTGTGCTTTGTGGTGAGGATTGAATGTGATAATTGCTGGAGCATAGTAAGTGCTCAATAAGTGTAAGAGCAACATGCTTCCACAAACTCACCAAAGAAGTGAACTGGTATTGGAAAGGTATATGTTGATCTTTATAATTTTAAGTTACTTGATAGTCTCCTGACTATGGCATTGAATTATTTTCAACTTCCCATATATGATGTTTCTCTTGAAATCATTCCAGGGGAAAAATGTAAAAAGTCCATTCCTCAGAATATTAGTGATACCTTCAACCTCATTTTAACATTTCCATCCACACTAGTGGTTGCCAACCCCAGGGCTGCAGATGCAGATTATTCACCCAAGGCTGGTCACCTGATCCAGGAACGACCCTTCTATAGGCTGTCCTGTGGCCCAAGGTATGCCCACATCTGAAAGATCTGCAAAAAAACAAATACCGGTAATACTAAGCTTATCAGAGTCTACAAAGACTATTTGACTGAGTCTACCAAGAATATTTGACAGTCTACTGAGCCTATTTGTAGACTACGTAGAGATAAAGGACTCCATTGGTAGTAGAAAAAAAGCAGTAAAATCACTTATAGAAAAGAGAGATAAATTGAGTTTATTAAGTCAGTCAGTGGTGGAGTACTAGAAACATGACCTCATTCTGTCCTGGATCCCAGCCAACCTTCCAGGTGCTGAACTCCATCTCTGTCTCTACAAGCCCAACTGCCATGAGGTTTTCATTCTTTCTTGAGGTGTGGTCATGTAGCTACTTGAGGCAAATTATGATCACTGTCTTTTTCATTCTGTTGTCAATCCTTAAAATGCAATTACATGATTGAACTAACATGTATGATCTCTCTTTCCAGAACTGACATAGCAGTGTACTGATTCCAGGGAACTTTTATTTTTTTTTTGTGTGTGTGTGGTAAAGGGCCATTCTACCTCTGAACTATGTCCCAGCCCTATTTTATTTATTTGTTTATTTATTATTTTTCAAAACAGGATCTCACTAAGTTGTGGAGGGCTTCACTAAGTTTCTGAGGCTGTCCTGGAACCTCTGATCCTCTGGTCTCAGCTTCCCAAGTACTGAGATTGCAAGTGTGAACCACCGCGCCTGGATTCCAGGGTACTTTTTGATATATCAACCTTCTGACTTATTTATCCATTGCCTACTACGAGGTTGAGAAGACTGTTCAGGGAATAATCACACAATGCATGGTACACCTTCTGGTAATTTTTATATAATGGCTTAGCAAATGTTTTTGTTAATGTCACGAAGACTTTTACCTAGCAAACGATCATAGTTAATTGAGAGAATGATCTTGAGAGCAACTGGAGAATCTGAGACTCCCCAATTGGTAAACAACTCCTCTGAAAACTTTACTCAAGATGAACATTGATTTTAAACATAATTTCACAGAAAATAAAGTTTATACTAGTATATGAGAAGTTAAAAACACTACTGAGGCAGGGCAGAGGACCAGGGAACAGGAAGAATTAAAGCAGCCATCTGCATCCCCCTTTCTGTGAGTTTAGGGGAGGTAAGAAGGAAGATGAGAGTCTGATGGGCACCAGGGAATCAGAGCCCTAATCAGCCCAGAGATACTCATTCAAATTAAGGATCAATATTGTGCAGAGGTCACTGGTTCCCCAAAACCCAATTCTGACAAATCATAAAAGAACAGATAGAAAACCTCAGGAAGGTTTTTTTTGTTTGTTTGTTTTGTTTTTGTTTTTGTTTTTTTTTTTTTGCGGTACTGGGGATTGAATCCAGGGGCTTCTACCTCCGGGCTACACCCCCAGCTCTATTTTTTATTCTTTATTTTGAAACGGGGTCTCACTAAGTTATGGAGGGCCTCACTAAGTAGCCGAGGCTGGCCACGAACCCAGATCTTTCTGTCACAGCCTCCCAAGTACTGGGCTCACAAGCCTGCGGCACCATGCCTGGCTCCTCAGAAAGATTTAAAAGCCCACTCCCCAAGGGCTTCGAGGTCACTCTCTTTCTGGAACTCCCCTTTGGGGGGAGCTGCTTTGTCTTCTATCTTCCCCTAACTTAAAATAAACTTCCATATTTCTATGCCTTTTGCTGGTCCTTGGACTTCATTCACCGAGATCCACTGGACAAGAACCCCTGTTTCAACACCCCCATTTCACTATTAAATATTTAATCAACCTTGGTATTCTTATATTTGACTAGATTTGGTCAAATGTGCAAATTTCACCTGAAATCTATAAAATGTTACTGTAAAATAGGAATGCTATAGCCGGGCATGGTGGCGCACACTTGTAATCCCAGTACTTGGGAGGCTGAGACCGGAGGATCCGTGTTCACGGCCAGTCTCAGCTACTTAGTGAGGCCCTCTGCAACCTTAGTAAGACCCTGTTTCAAAAATAAAGAATAAAAAAAATAGGGCTGGGAGTGAAGCACGGAGATAGAATGTCCCTGGGTTCAAGCCCCGGTACCGCAAAAAAAAAAAAAAAAAAAAGAATGCTATATGGACTGGCACATCTTCAATCTCAGTGTAATAGCAGAAAACAACTCTAACATCATTGGACAAAAAAGGCATAACTAGTGTATTTGTTTTGTAGTAACGAGATAAGGGTCATCTGAAATATTTCTCATTTCAGATTCCACCTACTTTTCTTCATTGTTTACTATAGGGCCTCTCCCTTTTCCTAATTCAAAATGACCATGAGATGGTAGTCACCAATTTATTTCATGGCAAATTTCAAATGGACTTGCATATGACTTGGGTAGGTTTAAACCAAGCTGTAATTTCTGTCGGGTATATGCAGCTGTCTCTAATGCTTCTGGTCATAAATTTTTCACTTTATTGTCTGAATATTTTCCAAGGAAGGAGAACAAGTCAACTAAGTATGCATATATTAGCTTGGTTTAACTTTGATCTGTCTTGCTGGCTTTCATCACCTTTAGAAGAAACCGCATTTCACACTTAAGCTGTTTCACTGTGGAATGATAAGTGATGGCCATCCTGTAGATTTTCACAGCTGTACAAAAGACATGCAGGTGCACCTGTCTTTTGAATCAGAACCCAGTTAGCCCCTCTCACATTTACAAAATTGCTTTCAAACCTGGATGACTTCCAAGCTAGTTAAAAATAATTCTGGAAGAAAAGTGCAGCGCTGGTTCTTGACGGTGGAAACATGAGTAATGTTCAACCTGAAGCAGAATCCTTTCAGAAGGTTCTGATACCCATTTCAACTTCCACATTTCTTGCCGAAGTTATCTTGTACTTTCAGCTTTCTTCTGATAAACATATTGAAAATGCAGTCAAACAGCCCGCTGCCCCACTGAAGCCCAGGAAACTGCTGGGGTGTTTTCATTATATCCAGACCTGACTGCAAAACTCCTTGCCATTCTTCAGAACCCTGACAGCATCATTCATTTAGAATAATGTGATCGATCTGCAAGGAGCCAGCGGCAATGAACTCTGGGTGCTCAGACAGAAGAGAATAGCCTATCTACATGAAAATGTTTCCTTCTTCATTCTTTGCCTAGAGATAAAGTATCTCATCATTTGAATTTTAGATCCTGAAAAATTGTACAGATTTTCCTGTAGTTACTAACATGGCTTCCATTGAGATCTCAATAATAAATTATAGTTGTATAATCCCTAGCTAACAGTGTCAGAATTGTTAATTATGATTGCACTCCCTGTTTCTGAAAATGCAAGTTGCTAACTGAACATTTTGTTCTTTGTAACAATTTCAGGCATTTTAAAGCAACTTATTAATGTGTGTGGGGGGGGCGGGTACTGGGGGTTGAACCCAGGGGCATTCTACCTCCAAGCTACACCACCAGATCTTTTTATTTTTTTTAAACAGGGTCTTGCTATGTTGCTGAGGCTGATCTTGAATCTGTGTCTTTCTGTCTCAGCCTCCCAAGTATTGGTATTACAGGCTTGCACCACCATACCTGGCCCTATTAATCTTTATTTTGGTTGTGTAAGAAAAGGAAACTCAATGTTTTAGGACTAACTTAAGAAAATTATGACAAGGACAAGGGTTCCTAGGCTGGCCATCACTCTCCAGATTAGAACTGATATAAATGAATTTGATAGCCAAAGAACTGTGAATTTGAAAAAAAAATTAGATTAGCTCATAGAATGATTCCCAATCTAGGTTCCTCATGCACTCAGAGAGTGGATAAGCAGGAATTGCTCATTTATAAATTATTTTAACACAATATTTACAAAAATATCAAAGACAAGGCAACTGAAAAAATGCACTAAAATGTCAATTCTATCAGCATTTTGTCAGAATTATATCAGCTCTGTGTGGCACAGCTTGGCACTTATTCTTATTTTCCAGTTATTTTTTGTGATGAGTTTATTTGGTTCTAGTTATTGGGAGAGGGCTTGTGGTTCCCCTACTAGATCTTTCCTACTAGGATATAGGGTAAAGCCCTTAATGAAAGGCAAGTTTCAGTTTAAGGGAAGTTTTCTGACCTGAGAGATGTCTTCAATAATAGATGGGTATCTAAGTTACACAGAGGGAAGACTCATTTCCCATAGGACTCCATAGTTCCATAAAGTGGGGTAAAAGATATGGGGTCACAGAGGGGGAAGAAAGAAAACCTATACTGAGTCAGTGGGCTCTAGTTGGCTTCTCATCCCTTCACTTCTCCTTTCTTCACTTCTCCTTTTCTTGGCACTACTCAAGTAAGAAGCCAGGGAGGGAAGCCTGGTGAGATGGAGGAAGTCCTAGACTAGTGTAGGCTGATTCAAGACCACGAAGTGAGCCTCCCAGCAGAGCTCGAAGCCAGGCAGTTTCCTTGGAATAAGGAACAGGCCTCTGCACCATGGACACTGCCCTATGCTAGGAGGAACACAAATTCCCTGAGGACATCAGATTCCTTTTCTAAGGGGATTTTTCTCTGTTCTTGGTCTTTCATGAACCAGCCTTTTGAGGAGCTTGTAAGAGGGATTGCGGACAGCATGGGCCCTTTCTCACAGCATCTACAGATGGCATTTGCTCCTTCCAGAGGTGACTTCATGGGCTCACCTACTAAGGAACAGGTTTGGCATTGGTGGATGTCATGTTACATACATATGCATTTACTCAATGAATAGTTTTGAACACTTGTTCTATGTTTGCTAGGCATTGAGGTGCTACCTTGAACCATATATTGTCTTTGTCCTTATAAGGATCACCTTCTAGCAAAACAAAAATTATCTGCAATTCTGGTCATTAAAGTGAAGTAGAAATGCATAGTGTGATGAGAGATTACAACAGAAGGATCTAATCCATTCCAATGCATAAGGCGAAGGCTTTCCAAAGGAAGTGACTTGTAAGGCATAACAAAGGTGGCTATATAATTTATCATTCCCAGTGGAATACTTTAGTGAAGGTCCACTTTAGGAAGGTGGCACCATTCACAAGTACCCACAGAATAACAGGCATGAATAGGGATTTGTTCTCCCTAGCTATGACCTGAAGGAATAAATCAGGAAGACAGAAAGTAATCTGAAAACCCCCACCAGCTTCTTAATCCTGGCACTGTTGTAAAATGATCTTGGCAGACTTTTTGGTCCATTGGACAAGGACTGTTTTTCTATATTTAAGGAATAAGCTATCCATTGGTTCAAGTCCAAAATGTTAGAATTTTGACTTATATTATTTAGACATTCCTAGAAAAAGCAATCACTTGCCAGATCAGGATATTCCCTTAAGATCACAAGACAATCAAGAGCTCTTCTGTAACAAAGGCTGTTTGGTGGACCCAGTTGTCCTGATGATATAGAATAGAAGAGATAAAATATTAGGCAGAAAGGAGACAAATTGGGAAAGAAAGGAAACTACAGTTTTAAAAATCTAAAACCCTTAGCTTCACCCTGCAGGGCTTGCCCTGGACTTGCCCAGAAAGCCAGACCCATATCTTTGAAATCACAATGAGCTAGCTTCACATCTGAAATTCCTGAGGCAATCAGAACTCCTCTGCCTCAGTTTCCTGAGGGGAGAATCCCAGGAAAAAATTACACCTTTTGTTAGAAAAGCCCTACACCCTGGCTTCATGTCTCTAAATCTCCAAGCCTCTGGGGTTCCTGGGAGTCCTATCTCAACACCTTTTGTTCGGCAAACTTCTAAGAGGGGCCACCATCCCATGCTGCCCCTGGCCAGTCCCTCTTGAGTGTGCCCTATAAGAAAAAGGATATATTAGATCCAAGAGGCTTTTGTCTTTCTCTGCAGCCACTCTCATGCCTCTCTGCGCCCCTTTGATTCTCTCTCTGCCGTGGCTCTCACACCCTTGAGATGGCCTGCGCCTTCCCTGAACATGTATCCCCATCCTTCTTGAATTAAACCTACACCTTTATCTCTGGCTGGCTGTGCTGAAATTCTTTTTGACATGGAAGCCAAGAAATCGTAGTGTCTTCCCATGACAGTGCCATTCCAGAGGGTGTAGTTTGAGTTGATATATCTAAGGTCATATTTTATTGGTCAATGGGTGAGGAAAGATCTAGAACATATTCACCAGAACATGTGCAATGACTAAAAGAGACTCTCCTGTATAAAGAAAGGCTGGTGAAAACTGGGAGAGCAGGTGAAGTTGGCTGCTTGCAACTTCACACTGTCGGTAAACAGAGTTTTCAAAGGAGTTGCAGACTCATATTACCACTGAAGATAACTCACTTGTTGATGAGACCCCAGGAAAGAAACTCTTGAACAGATAATAGGCATTCCTGATAACTGACAAAGGGCCTCAATATTTCAGCAAATTGCAAAAAAGAAGAAATTTAGAAACTCACATCTTGATCACATCTAGATCACTACAGGGAACATTACAATTTCCATAGCTATAAATATATACCTGTTATTCTCTCACAAATCACCCCCACAAAACACACACACACACACACACACACGCACACACACACAACCCCCACACACACTCACTTTCTCTGCATAGAGGGAGAACCTTAGGAACATTACTCTTGCTTCTTTCCTTTCTTTTCCCTCCCTCCCTCCCACTGCTCTTTTTCTTTTTTTTGTGGTACTGGGGAACCCAGGGGCTTTCTACCTCTGAGCTACACCCCAGGCCTATTTTATTTTACTTTGAAACAGGATCTTTCTAGGTTTCTGAGGGTCTTGCTAAGTTGCTGAGGCTGACTTCAAACCTGCAATTCTTCTGTCTCAGCCTCCCAAGTACTGAGATTACAGGTGAGCACCACAATGTCCAGCCACTTTGCCTGTTTCTTGAGTTGGACTTCTGTACTTTTTGGCAACCTATTGTATATCACTAATACATTCTACAATTCCAATGGTTTATTCTTTGGATTTGGTTCAAGCATTTAATGTCAAATTGACATTTTTTAGCCTAACACACTTTTCCCATCTTTGAAAAAGTTATGAACAAGGACTTAAAAATGTCAAAATAAATGAACATTTATAAATTAACATTCAGCTTACACATACTAAACATGTATATTCAGTTCTTTGCTCTTGAGTGAGCATGTAGGACCAAGCTGATAAGAATCTAAGCCTGAATTTTTCTATTTGCTTTCTGTCAGCAAGAAAAGAGCAACTTTGTTTAAAGTTGTTTGGTTTTCAACCTTTAAACGAGTTTTTTGACATGTTCAATTCAATATGACTCTATACCTTATTAACTTCCTTTCCGACCATATGCAACATACATGTTAAATTATAACCAGGTGCAGTAAAATCTTGGAAACCTTTACCGACTGGGACCCCAAATTGAAGAGAATGTTTACTGACCCTTCTGGACATTGGGATAATAAAGAAAAGGACAGAAAAGCAAACAGAATTAATATAAACTAGAAAGTTCCATGTATTTAATGGGTTAATTTCATTTATAGTGAAGCTCCTGTGCTCTCAAATTCAACAACCCTTTCATAGCAAGTACTCACTTCTACTTCCGGATTCTGTCTAAGTCCGTAGTTGTCAACTTTGGTGAGCTGAAGCATTGGCTGGAGTGTTTATTGTAAAGCACATAGCCAGGTCCCACGAGGTCAGATACAGGTCAAGAATCTGCACTTTTATCCCTCCAGGTGATGGTGAGCTGATGACTCAAGTACTGCTCCTTGAGCATCAGGGATTGTTATGATCTGAATGTGTCCCCCAGATCCATGCATGGGAAACTGAATCCCCAAATCCTACAGTGTTGGGGGTGCAGCCTAATGAAGATGTTTAAGTCATGAGGGCTCCACTGAATGAATGGAGTAACACTACTATAAATAAGGCTTGTAGGAATGGGTTTTCTCTCTTCAGTTTTTCTCCCACATGTGAATTTGACCTTCGTCCCTGTTTGACCTTCTGCCTCCAACCATGTGAGAATGCAGCAGGAAAGTCCTCTGAAGATACCAGATGCTGGAGCCTTGATTTTCGACTTCTCAGTTTCCAGAACTGTGAGAAATAAATTTCTATTCTTTACAAATTACTCTGTCTGTAGCGTTTCGTTATAGCAATACAAAATGGACTAAAATACTGACCTATATTATTAAAGGTAGAGAAAGGAATTAGATTTTTCTTCATACTTATATCCAGACACATGCTAAATAGTATACATTATAAATAATTTTATCTTCACAAAGATACCATGTATTGAATACTATTAATTGTTTGTATAGATTTGGAGAGTTTAATTAACTTGTCTGAGATCACCCAGTAAGCTGTGAACATCAAGTCCCAAACAAAACACACCAGTTAGATTCTGAAGCTGTTCCTTTCCTTTCCAATGCTACTACTCTAAATCCAAAGCGATACAATTACTGTTTTTTTAACTTATCCACCACAAATTTAACTTAAAAAGCTTTCAAGTTCATCAAATTTAATAAACAATCATTCCTTCCACTAAGCTCTTCTGAGTCAGAGCTCAATGGTGGTTTAGACTCTGAGTTACCGGGTGGTCAACTTCGCAGCTAATCAAAGACCTTGGTTTAATGTAGGACAAATCAGGCCCCTTGTGTCCTTATATAGACTTTTGCATTTTCAAAAGGCTTTTAGATATATTATTTCATTTCATTCTTCTAACAACACTAATAGATCACACAAAATAGATGACGTCTTGCCTCTTACTACCAAAATCACAACAGGGTTTTCACTTTGCTCCTTAATTCAGAAGAATTATCATCTCAGTCCTTTAACTCTCATATGAAGAATTTGTTTGAGCCATTTCTCCAGCCTGTGAGCTTGGCAGTTCTGTGTTCCTGTATAACATCCTGACCGTGGCCTTTGTTGCAGGGGGCCAGCCTCTCAGCAAAAGATGACATTAATAGGAGATCTGGCTGAAATGCCTTGACATTATTTTTCTCTGGGAAAATATGTAATTGCAGAAAAAAATTGTTCTCCAATTATTCAAATTTAAACATTTCACTTGATGAGGATGATATCTTTTACATATTTTGTTTCCCAGATTAAAATGGTACCTTGAAAACGTTTGTGCTCGAATATCTGATAGTTCCATTAACTTTAAAATATTATAGGACTGAGGGATAACTTAACTCTGTATACACTTGGCAACCATCTTATTACAATGTAATATCTTCACAAAGGAAAACAGAAGTTTATCAGAAGCCTTTTAACAATATTTTATGGACTCAACAGATCTCAGAGGTGGGCTGGAGGTAGTATCACATACAAGGAGTTCCAGAAATAGCCACATAGGGCTGATTGATTTGACCCTGAATTAAAGTCAGCACAAAGAGAGAGAGAAAAAAAATCAAATCATCCTGCCCCTTCTAAACAGACATCTCTTTTACTTTTTTTAAATTTGATGCATTGTAATTTTACATCATATTGGTGTGACAGAAAAATACATGCACATGACTCTTGGTGCCCTTTCCACGGGGTCCCTATCCCTCCTTTTTCCTCCCCCGCTCCCCTCCCCAGGGCATGTCTTTGGGATCGGAACTGGTCATTTTGTATACATTTCTAGCATTATTTCAACTGTTACATTGCTTATGACTTGGTCTCCCTTCTTCCCTTCCCTAATCTCTCTCAGTCACTCCTTTGGAGTCTTTGCTCATCTATCTGAGGTTGCCCTTATTTCCAAATATCTCTCTAGCTTCATCTTTTACTTTCAATTTATAAATGTGTAAGGGGAAATTGGTTAGGGATGTGTGTGTCCAAATGGACTTCACACACACACATAAACAAACACACACACACACACACACACACACACACACACACACAAGGTCATCACTACTTAACAGTGGTATTTGCTAAAATACATATCACATGTAAATGTAAAAAGATGTTTGGTCTATTGGGGAGCAGTTTGTAACTAGATGAGATTATGATGAAGCACAAATCCTTTGTTCTTCTTGGAAAGAGTGCAATAGAAATGCAATATGGTATGATTTTGATATTTCTATTATTACCCAAATATACTGTAAATCAAATTGTTGCCAAATTTCAATTACATCATCACATCCTGGACAAAGATCATGGACATATCAAAGGAACAGAGAATAAGGAAGATCTATAACTAATATCTACCAATTAATAAGGTATTATTAGATTTTACTTTAAAACTTAGGAGCAAATTAACAAAAACTTTAGAGAAGGTAGAAAGATATTTGACAAAGAATAGTTCGGACTGGCATCTGTTTTCCACACCCCTTCCAGTTACAATTTCCAGTGACTAAATTAACTTTAATCAAGGTTAACTAACTCTATTCTATTGCCATGGATGGGTCCCTTGGCTATATACAATTTTACTTTAATCCTCCTGGAAATTACAAGAGGTCAAATGAAACCTTTCACATACAGCCAGAGGGAGGAGAGAACAGAGTCATAATTCAGACCTAATGGAAATATATTATAGGAAATTGGTCTCTTTTCAGTGTGCCTAGGAACTTAACCCTTTCTTGACTTTAGCACTTAGAAGCTAGGTTGCTGCATGTCCAAAATCAGGGTCACGGCCATTTTTCTGCTATTTCTCATCTTGGAAGTGAAAAATAGCTTCTTCACTCTATCAATCATTGACCAAGCTAAGTGTCCTAGTGTATGTTTGCAAGAGCTAAAAATAGATCAGTGTTAATTGGTTCATTCTATAAAACCAAGTACAATGAGTGAAGGGCCTGGGCTCAGTTAGAAATTGCAATTCTCCAGCAAGACTCCAAGTACACTAAATTCTCAATAGATATTTTCATACCTTATGATATGTCCTAAATTGTCCTACCATGTGCAAACTGCCCTGAGCATTCTGGGAAGCAGACTGGAATCGTGGATCTTTAGCCTGTCTGAAGGTCAAGATACCTGGCTCCACTGTCAACAGGAGCAGCATCGGGGCAGATTGTCCCGACTCTGCTCCCTTTCACATATCTGTTAAATGGGGATAGTTACTAGATGGCCTTTTTACATTGCAAAGATCCACAACAGTTCAGCATAAGAAAGGAATGTGAAATCAGCTGGAAAAAGTTAGAAGTGTTAACTTTTAGTGTTTATATTTTAGTATTTATAACAACATGGAAAGTAACTAGTAACATTCCTCGAGAAATTTAAGTTAAAATCTGTGCATGGACTGTTTATTGGTAAAAGTAGCAGAATCATGAACAAAACATTAATCTGTTAAAAACAATGCAGAGAATATATATGAAACAATCTCTTCTACTCAAAGGATGATGTCACCTTTACCCATTCAAATGGTATTACCTAGTCAGAAATGAGTTCATTTTTGTACAGAAAATAACTTCAGTTTTAGTCATGTGATAATGATTAACCTTCAGATAAGTAAAGTGGAATGGTGAATTGAATGTAGGATATAGGGTCACACCCGTATTCACATCTATATTCCTATACTTTCTAGTTTTGTAACATTGGGCAAGTCTCAACTACTTGACACTCAGTTTTTATTAAGAATGTTTCTCACAGGGTTGCTGTGCAGATCAAATAAGAAATTGGATATAAAAACGGAAATTGCTTTGAAATAGTTATTATTACTATATGGATATAGAGAGTTCATAAATATGCCATCTATTTTTAGAAATTTAAATAACTCTTGCAAAGTTTATGATTCCAACCTACTTTTTCAGAAGTCTTTTAATACTCCTCACACTGAATTTCCATTATGTTCACTGGAAGTGGCTTCACTGGCTCCTGTCTTGTGCATTCTTGCCTTGTCTTTTCTGCTTAATCCACTTGCCACACTCTTCCTTCTTATATCTATGTGAAACGAGCTCTTTCCTCTTCTCTGTCCCTCTTTCAAAGCCCAGCTCCACTGCCACTTCTGTGAGGCCCTCCCTGATCATTAAGCTCCATATTTATGATCTCTTTTCTAATCCTATGACTGCTTGAAATCTTAATGGGGGCACTCATCTGGCATTTATCATACCCACATCTCCTGTCATAATTATCTTTTCTAATACTGTGTATATATCTGATCTCTAAAATTAGGATACAAGAACTTTTAGTATAGAAACCATGAATCAGATTTTCTAGCCCCAATAGATTTAGGGAGGTGTCCCATAAACTATAGTCAATGTATGTGATGACTGATAAAAAATACATGAAAATATGATGACTGAAATAAAAATAGAGACAAATGTCTATTCCATGTGACAAAGAAGTATTTGAATAATGAGTATATTCCAAAATGATTTTTCCAGTTGCAGTTTGCATAGTACGCTGTCTCACTGTGTGCCCTTGTGTAAGAGAATTGCCAGAAAAGAGCCTGATATAAAACTACCCATTTTAGAGTTCAGAAGGCTACTACTGTTGAAAACCAAACCAATTTCTGTTTACAGGAAAGACCCATTTAAGGAGCTCCAATCCACAGTAGGTTTTGAAGAAATTTGTCTTATATTGATTCAATTAAAACAAAATCACTGGTGAAATAGAAGAGACTTAAGCAACTGGGTAAGTAATAATGGAAAACAAACATAATAAAAACATGGTGCAAGCTACAGTCCACATTTCAAATAAGAAAATAGGAATAAAAATAAAGGAAATAAATTTAATTATATGTGCAAGAGATCTCCTGTATGCCAGTTCATTAACTATGATAATGAGAATATGTTGCATTCTAGTTACCTAAATTTTCAAGTCTATCTCCATCTCCATCTATATCTACATATATGTAATGGAAAAAGTGGTTTACTCAATGCTTATAGAAGTTAATAATTATTAGGGTTTAGTAAGTGTTAGACATCATGATGGGCACCTCTACATAATTTCTTTTAATTCTATCAATATTCATCTTCTGATCTCCGTATTTATTTCATTGATCAGCAATTTGGCAGCTAATCCTGCATTATTTCATGATATCTCCTTATTTTCTGTTAAAACTACTGCTTCTCTTCTTGCCACTGGTTCATTCATTTATTCATTTTTATAAAATGTTTATTTAATGGCTACTGTGCCAGATACCAATTTATCTCTAGGCATACAGTACTTAACAAGAAAAAGTCCATTACCTAAGGGAACCTTCATTTTGTATTTTAATTCTTTGCACATATGCACATTGTGTACCCAAACTAGATCAAGACTTTCTTGAAAACTACTTCCTTAATTTTATCTCCTTATATCCTTTCTGGCTGTTACAAGGGTGAGTACTTAATTCAAAATTGCTATTCAATAGGTATGTATTGCTTATTTTAAAAATGTCTTAAATATCATCATTGGATGAAATGGCATATATTTCTCTATTTTAAAATTCTAAGAATCATATTTGATCAAGTTCTAATTATCCGGTAAGAACTCAAAGGAAAGTCTAATATGTTGGTATTCTCCACAATTAAGATTCTCCTCTTTGTTCTAGTTGGAGCAAAACCTATATTCATAGTGTACTAGTTTATCTCAATAGTAGATTTTTACTATAATTCTCAATAGTAGAATGAACATATTCTTAATTGATATTTCCTCAGGAAAAAGCTATTAAGACCATTTTCCTAATGATTTTCATAAGATTTGATTTTTGAAAAACAAGAACCCTTGATCTAACATCAAACAGAAAAATTTGCCTGGCATGTCAGTGCATAAGAAGGAAGCCCAGTGTGGTGGCATATACCTGTAATCCCAGTCCTTGGGAGGCTGAGACAAACATTGCATGTCGGAGGACAGCCTCAGCAATTTAGCAAGGCTGTATTTCAAAACAAAAAATAAAAACAGCTGGGATTACAGCTCAGTATTAAAACTATGGGATATGTATACAATGGAATTTTACGCAGCCATAAAGAAGAACAAAATTACATCATTTGCAGGGAAATGGATGGCACTGGAGAACATTATGCTAAGAGAGATTAGTCAGTCACAAAGAGTGAAAAGTCAGATGTTCTCCCTAATATGTGAAAGCTAGGGAGAATGGGACTTAGAAGGAAACCCCAGACAGAGAAGGAGAAAACTTTAGTTGAGCAAAGAAGGCGATCTAACTGAGGGAGATGGGAGGGGGGAAGAGGGAAATACACTAATGCACAAAATGTATATACACAAACTTATCAGAGTTAATCACTACGCTGAGCACGAAAAGGATGGAAGGGGGAGGGAATAGGGTGGTATTTGAGGGAGGGCTAAATGAGCAATGTGTGCATGCATGCTTCTGCTACCCTGACACTTATCAAAACGTATAACTACAATGCACCAATAAATGTAATAAAAAAAGAGTGCCCCTGGGGTCAATCCCCTGTACCACATACTCAGGAAAAAGAAAGAAAGGAAGGTAGGTAGGGAGGGAGGGAGGAAGGTAGGAAAGGAAGGAAAAAGAAAAAACAGAAAAATTTCCCTTATAATTGTCTTAGTCAGTTTGGGCTGTTTTTAAAGAAAACATCATGGATTGGATAGTTTATCCACTAAACAGTTACTTGTCATAGTCCAAGACCAAGGTACCAAGACATTTGGTGTCTGGTAGGGCTTGCTTCCTGATTCATAGATGGCCATGTTTCTACTCTATTCTGGGAGGTAGAAGAGGCAAGAAAGCCATAATTTAGGGTGGTATTTCTGGTCCCTGGTCTCCATAACTTCAGCAATTCTCTATGTTGTTTTCTTCATTATTCTTGGAGAAGCAGCATAGCATAGAGGTTACATGTGTAAGTTTGAGCCAGGACTTTAAATAAAAAGTTTTCTCTTCTTAGGATCCTTATGAAAGTTATTTTATAGAAATACATATAAACATTGGTATGTTGCCTGTCATATTGTAAGGGTTTATCAAATGACAAATCTCTATGTGGGGAAAAAAAGAGAAAAAAAAGCTTGTGGAAAGCTTATCTTCTTTAAGAAAAGCTAATCTTAAAACTATTCTGAGACCTGATAACATGGTACATGTTGTTCTATAAATATTTTGAATACATGTGTGAGTATGGGAGCACCCCCAATTGGCTTAATCACATTACCATTAAAAAGTTGGCTGTGGATTGACACAGGCAATACCACAGCTGGGTGGAGAGCATGTTTGAAGATTAATGAAAGATGAAATCATTTGCTAAAACTAAAATGATAAACTGTTGTATTATTGTTTAACTCCCTATTGGAGTATAATTAATAATATGTAATCTGTTTATGCTACACATGAGGAAATCAGGAACAGAAACCTCAATATGCTCCCTTTCATACACTCACTTAATTCAAGATTTGACAATGAGAATGAACCAGTAGACCAGGGGCTCTCACTAATTGCAGTATGAGGAAAACAAGAGTCTTTTAGCAAAGTTTTCAAGATCAAAGGCATTTAAGGGTGAAGGATGGTGCATACATATGAAGATGCTAAAGATGCATGCATGCGTGTGCCTGTGTGTGTGATAGAGACAGTCCATTTAATGGGACTGTGCAACTATGGAACCTAACAAAAGATATCACTTGTTATTCTTTTCTGCTGTCTCTCCTCTCCTTTGCTTTCTTCCTTGATCACAATGCTGATAAAAAAGAGACAATTTTAAACCTCTGCTTTAGATTATGTTGCAAAGATGCTATAAATATAAAAATCCTACAACTTTCACCATTGTGAATGTATTGAAAGATATCCAAAGAATTGGAGATTTCTAGACTGGCCAGTGTGTGGTGGGAGACTGCTAGTCTTCATTCCTCAACTATCATAGTTGTGTTTGACTACCATAGCTGAGTTACCTTCATCCCTCAATTATCATTATTTCTTATACATTAAAACTCTTAGCATAACTCTATAAATCTCTGTAACAGATTCAGTGTGGGGGGAAACACTCCTTGGTCAGTATAATCAGCTTATTCAAGCACAAAAGGATATTGAAAAAATTATTTCCATTTTAAAATGAATATCTCATTTAAAATAAATTTCATCTGCGTTCTGCGTTTTGACTATTAGCACAAAGGTTTCAGAGAAGTTAACATATAATTGAAATTTCAAGGTTTGCACCTCTCTAATGTTGAAAGCCTTCCTTAGGCCAAATTTGCCTATTTAAATTCTTTCCCTGTTTCAAGACCTTCTATATTCAGTGGCTTTTCTTAGGTCTCCCTATCATTGCAAGAGAAATGCTTGGAGCAATAGAAGGGGAAAGACTGGGAGAACCACCTGCCATGCCCAATGTTGTCCCCAGACCTCTGTATAAATAAACACAGATACATGCTTTAAAGAACAAATTATAAAAGTGATAAATCATAAATATCTTTAGAGTATCAAAATTTCAGCCTGCACATGATGTTTAAATGTTTGCCTTATGCCCTGGCTGTAAAACTGTTAAGCATGTGAATTTTGGATCACAAAATGCATTTTCTACATAACAGATACACACAGACAGACAGACAGGCACGCACACACACACACACACTCACACACACACACACACACACACACTCTATATTAATTTTATTTTTCTTTTTAAGCTATATCTTAAGCCTTGGAGAATTTATAAAGCAACTTTATTTCAAGAAACTCCTGCAAATTAAATGGAGCAGAATTTATGTGAACTGGTTCCCACATGCCTCCTTCAGTGTAGCTCCTCCTTCTACTTAAGCTACACATCAGCCACATTAAAAAAAGGCTGAGCTGCAATCTTCCAGTTAATTTGAACTCTTTGCCTGTTTCTATCCATCTGTAAGTTGTAAGAACAGCTCTGAGTCCTAAGGGGTCCCTTGCCGCATTAGCTGCCTCTGTTAGGCAGAATTGTTGGTATGGAGGATATAAACAGAGGCTGAAACAGATATCTGCATTTATATCTACATGAAATGGCTGCAGCCCCCCACCATGGGACTTGGAGCTTTCCAAAGGACAAAAACAAAAGGCCCATGCTTATGCTCAACATACTTTCTGCATTTATAAACACTCACCCAAATCTCTCTGGAATCTCCAGCATGTCCAAAGACACTCAGGCACTTCACAAGAGAGCTTCTCTGTTCCTCTTATCAAGTCTTTGAATATATGACAATAATTAATGTTCAGAGAAATCCTAGGACAAGGGGAAACACCTCCATGCCACTTAACTCTCTTTCCTTCCTGCTTCCCCTCTCTCCCTGCATCACTGAAACCTGAACCAGCCAACTAGAGGAAAAGCCTAACATGCACTCCTAGATACAGGACAATGCCTGCATCTCCTTGCAGCTATTAAGACTGACAATTCAATTCTCGCCCGGAATCTGACAACAAAGACTCCGGTTCAGTTCCTGGGGTCAAAGTCCCTCCTTGACCATTCTTCTACATCAGAGCACTCCAGAGGTTTAATTCTATGAAAATAGACAGGAGCATGGAGACTGGAATGATGGGTCGGCCACTGGATGACTCTGCTAGAGTGGACTGCTTGGCTTTCCAGGTAGCTCCTTTATCGGCCCTCTCAGAGGACACCTTAAACTCTGTCACAGAACACAGTGCCCAAGGATCCTTGGGCTACGGACTGCAGACTTATAGTTCAGCAGGCTGGGTAATCTACAACATTCTTTCAAATGTCTATCCTTTTATAAAATTAGCTCTAATATATGACTGGCTCTAGAAAGTATCAGAGCTAAAGACAGGAACCTAAAGCCTGTATCTCAGAGTACATGCCTTGTTCTTTGCTACTAAAATATATGGCATTCTGTTTCCTCTGGCATGTAGCAACTATGTTTGTATTTATTTATAACTATTAAAAGAAGGGAAAATAAGAAAGCAGGAGCAACCTCATTTGTTTTGCATAAAAAGTGTTCTTTGCCTCTGCCAAACCGATTAGGAGCATGTGAAGTTAATCTTAAGGAAACCAAGTCACTGATGTTTCTGAAGTGGAATGAAGTCCTAAATGTCAAGAGGATTTAAGTAAAGGGAAAATAAAAATTAAAAGAGTTGTATTTGCTACCTGATTTACCAAGGCATTGTGTTTTTCATATACGATTTTATTTTACTTAATAAAACCCATTTCTTCCTAATAGAAAAATGGGATAGATTTTCCCCCAACATTTGACAAATAAAACATACACAGAGTGGTTAAGTAACTTACCCAAAGCTATATAGCTATATATATAGCTAGCTAGTGAGTAGTGGAGCTGACATTAAAAAACTAATGTATTAGATATCAGAATTTATTTATCATAGTTAAACTGTGATTGGTGCAGTTACAGTCTGAGGCAATACTCACTGGTGATAAAGAATACCCTGAAAAGACACAGATGTCAGAATCCCTAGGCCTTCAGGGTATCTCTAGGCCTTTAAATGAACAATGATCATAATGTAAGGGCTATATTTCCAAGTGAATGTAGCATTCCATAAAAAGACACTAGCAATCTTTTGTCTAGTCTCTACTACACTTCACAACTCATTGACTACATGTATGTCAAACCAAATCCTTAGGTTTATACATATAATTTGAGTACATGCCTAGCATTTACTTCATTGTTTCTGGGCTAAATGCTGGTGGCAAAATAATTTAACAAAATAGAATCCCAAAGTCAAAATTGCTCACAGCAAAAGAAGGCAGCAAATATATTCACAATGAACCACTGCCCATTGAAATATGATGCATTAGTAGTGTGAGCAGAGTAGCAAGAGATCATGAAGGAATAAAGTAATAAAATTAGCAAGTTGGAAACAACACAAATGAGCAATAAGATATTGGTCAGGTTAAATATGATATGTCTATGTGATATGATACTATATAGCTACTAAAATCACACAATGCAGTAGACTATTTAAAGGTATTGGGATTTTTAATATATATTGTTGAGTGAATAAGCCAGCTATAAGCCGGGCGTGGTGGTGCACGCTTGTAATCCCAGTACTAGGGAGGCTGAGACCGGAGGATCCACGTTTGCGGCCAGCCTCAGCTACTTAGTGAGGTCCTCTGCAACTCAGTGAGACCCTGTTTCAAAATAAAGAATAAACAACAAGGATTTGTTTTAAAAAATAAACTGGAATATAGAGAACATTTTGGCAAATGTTAATAATGCTTATGTAAAGGTTAGGATTATTATCTCTTCTCCTCTTTGCTCTTTTATATTGTGTGAATTTTCTACAATGAATATGCTTTTCTTTATAATTAGAAAAAGTTCAATACATTTTATTTAAAAATCAACTAGTGGTAGCAAAGGCTTAACAACAACAAAGAAAATCAATTTGAAATTTCTCCAATTTGGGAAAAATAAAATTCCTAACATGATTAAGATTTATTTCCAGAGAGGGCCTCTTGAGCTCCAAATGCTACTCTGACAAATCTTGTTGTATTGAATTTCTCCTTAGTATTTTGGTCTCATGCCAGATGTGGCATCTTGCTCCGGTTCATCTCCTCTGCCATATCCTTAAAGGCCTCTCATACTTGAGAACTGAACTGGAGTGGCTCTCCTGGGTGGCAGCTTTTGGAGTAAACAGACCCTTTTGCTATGCACTGTCATTCACTTGGAGACGTGCTGGTTGCTTCTTCAGTTCGGATAAGGTACCTCTCCTACCAAGAAATTGCAAAACTTCTATTTTCTCTGCCATGGTATAAATCTGTGAAAGTGTAAAGAAGAAAAAAGAGCAAAAACCCTATGAAATCTATAATTAGACAGGTTCTCGGAAAGAAATATGAGGGAAATAGTCACTAGGATGAAATGCAAAATAAGACCATAGAAGTGTAGAAGTGCTTGACCACAGTCTGCAAAGGAAAGCTTGAAGAACTGGTGAAGGATGCCACGTGCCTTGGCAACCTTAGAGAATTGTTACAAAGACTTTTCCATTTACTTATGGTCAAAATGCCCAGGTCTGTTTCTCAACAAGGTCCAATGCTTTTATGACTAGCTTTATCAACTTATGTATCTTAAGCTGTGCTCCTGGGAAAGAAGGAAGAACAATTTAATTTTTAAAATACTTTTTATTGGTGCATTGTAATCTCACATCATTATGTAGTTCAGATTGATAGGGACATACATGCACACAGCACTTGGTTTAAATCATTGTTATTATTTGGGAAGTCAGGATTATTAACAACCAAGGAATCGAGGAGAAAAGCCAAAATCTTTATGAAAGTCTTTCAATTCCTAGATTGTCTGAATTCAAGAACTAGAGAAAGATATTTACTTTTAAAGTTACCCAGAAAGCCTAGGGACGGGGTAAGTGTTGTCCAGTGGCTGCGCATAGATCAGCAGCTCAGGTCACTTACAACCTGGGGGGCTGTAGCCAGACATTCATGCAGTCTGGGCTACAGACGCAACATGGCCAGGGTATCAAGAGCCGACTCATGGAAAGACGAGACTGCTCTGGAGAGTCCTGTGACTGATCTGCTATGTGCCAACCATTGAATGTGTGTTATTCTCAGTGTATACTGAAGAACAGCATAGCTTAGATATGCTCGTCTATCACCAGCTTGCTAATTCAACACAAAGGCAGAGATGACAGAAATACAAGTTCTTGCATGTTTTATTTCATTTTTTTAGAGTTTTCTTTATTACTTTTTGGTAGACGAATGAACTATGCACATTTCAGATGTTTACTCAAATACAAGACTCATTGTGATAATCTTTATTACTTTTGTTTTGTGAAAACCCATAGTTATGCTTAATCATAAGCTTCTCTAAAGTGAAGTTCTCTAAATTAAACCATCAAGAATGTTTATTTTAAGTCAATCCTTCTTCTGGGTCTTAATAGTATACAATTCAACACACACACACACACACACACACACACACACACACACACTCACTGTGAATTAGCAGCAGGCCATATAGTATATAAGGTGCCTATATTCTCCTGATGAAGGATTAAAAAGATGATGAAATATTCCCTGGGAAATTCTTTTACATGCAACGAAAACTTTTCTGGGAGGAAACTTTAGATAAAGTTTTAGTATTTGGGCAAATATCTTTAAACTTTTATCTTCTCATATATATCCTCTATATCAGCAAACTAAATTTAATATTATATAGTTAATATTATATATATATATATATAAATTTAATATTATATATATTAATATTATAATATTATAATATATTCATTTGTTTGTTTTGGTACTGGGGAACCTATCTATCTTCAAACTACATCCTCAGTCCTATTTTATTTTTTATTTTGAAATAGGGTCTCACTAAGTTGCTAAGGGTCTAAGTTGCTGAGGCTGGCTTTGAACCTATGATCCTTGTGTCTCCAAATACTGGAATTATAGCTGTGCACCACCACCCAGCTCAATATTAAAGATTTTTAATCCATGATTTATAACTTCAATAGTCTCACTTTTATCTATTATATTATAAAATTAAAATACCTTATTAATGAATGAATGCATTTAGTCAATTCAATTGTGAAAATATTCATCACATATATGGTTTCATATGGTAAAAAAAAACTGGCTGGCTAGCTTAATATAGTATCTTTAGCCCAGCTGTGAGATTATAAATAATATATAAAAAATAAAAAAGCCGGGCGTGGTGGCGCACACTTATAATCCCAGTACTTGTGAGGCAGAGACCAGAGGATCCGGGTTCGCGGCCAGCCTCAGCTACTTAGTGAGGCCCTCTGCAACTTCGTGAGACCCAGTTTCAAAATAAAGTATAAAAAAATGGGGGCGGGGGTGTACCTCAGAGGTAGAATGCCCCTAGGTTCAATCCCTGGTACCGCAAATAAATAAATAAATAAATAAAAATAAAAATAAGTTCATTGTATAACTAAAACAAGTAAAACACAATGAATACTATTTTAAAATCCAGCAAGTAGGGGGGAAAAGAAAGTACATGTATAAGTGATGGGATGTTATTTACCTATTCATTTATCTATTAAAACCATTTAAACATTTATGGCACATCTAATATAAGGCAGGCACTGTTCTAGGTAGTAGGAATATAATCATGAGTAATAGGTCAAAGCATGTCCTCTCTTGGAGATTTTTGCTTATTTACCAGGAGGAGCAGTAATTATCCACATCTGGATTTGTACATGTAGATTTCAATCACTGGTAATGCCAAGCCACCATATGTGAATTAAAGGCAATGGAAAGAAAATGAGAAGGTCTGATTTCCAATGTAATTTCTAGTTACCTTGACCTTGACATTTGACTTCTGACAGCCCTTTTTTTTTATCTGCTCAATGTGTTGGTTAGATGACCTCTAACATCTATTTAAGTTATAAAATGCAGTAATTTTGTGCTTCCTGCTGAGAGAAAAATATGTTTTGGCTCATGTTTATACTGTTTATAAGTGGAAAGTTCTTAACAATTAAAAACAACAACTGACTAATTGCAATCAACAGCAAGCTGAGAAAGGTATTATAGTACTTAAAAACATGTAAGTGAAATAGTGACAAGCAGCTCTGGGCAGAGGTCAAGGGAAAAATCACTAGCCTGATTACAGGCATTGTGAAGGGTTGTCAGAAACGGCCAGTAAATTACAGAGAAAGGATCCACAAATCCTTTCCTGAAAATCACTACTATTATCATTGTGTTAACTGGGTAATTTTCCCAGAACAAGGACCAAATGCATTTTTAAAAAACATAATCAGTTGAAGGTACACATAGAAAATGTACCTTTTAAAACAGCTAATCTGTGGTTATTCTATTAAATAAAATAAGAAAAACCAAAAATGCACATTACATATTGCTGAACAAGTTATCTGCATGGAATGATAGATCTTTTAGCTAGTTTTCATTTTTTAGCTTTATTTATAGAGTAAGGAACAGAAAAAAAGAAGTATCAGAAATCATGTCTCATACAGACATGGGCAAAGCCTCATTAATATTAAAGATAATATTCACAAAAATAAACTTTGAATTAATCGTGTTTTGATTATCCGGTATCTTCATTAAAAAATAAAAGAGCATGGAGTTGACTACAAAATGGATTTTTTTCTAATTGTTATGATTTAAATAAACCAATGTCAGATTAAAGAGCTTTTACTCTTAGAAACATAGATTCTTTGCCTTGGGGTGTCCCGAACACATTTTATGATTCTTCAGTTGTTGAGGATCATATTCTCCATAAATTACAGCTCTTATGATGAAACTACTCCTGTTCTCACTTCATTGTTTATATATCTAGCAAATATCTGTCAATGAGAGTACTCTTTTTCTCTTTTGCTCAAATAATCCCCTAACTCCTTTTATTTGTACTGATTCATATTTCCCAAAGTACTTTTACATCCATTATGTTGTTTAATCCTCAAACATTTTCATAAATTAGATAGGGCAGCCATGCGTAGTGGTGCGCACCTGTAATCCCAGTTCTTGGGAGGCTGAGACAGGAGAATCACAGGTTCTATGCCAGACTCAGCAACTTAGTGAAGCTGTCACAAACTAGTGAGACCTTTCTTGAAATAAAAAATAAAATACGGCGTGGGGTGTCACTAGAATGCCTCTGGGTTCAATCCCCAGCACCACACACACACACACACACAAATAGGGCAGGTATCAAGCTCTCTGAGCCTTAGTATCCCCATCTATTATATGGGAATAATATAATTATATCATAAGGTCTTCATGAAGATTAATTGAGGTAACAATAATGAAGATGATGATGGTGACAGTTAACATTTCTTATTTACTATGTGCTAAAAACTATTTTAATTGTGCTACATCGGTTAAATTATTTAATCCTCATAGTGACCCTACAAGATAGGTTCTATCATTATCTCCATTTTATAGTGGAGAAAACTGAGCTATAGAAAGGCAAAAATAGCATGCTCAAGTTAACACAAAAAGTGATCTACTAGGTAATGATGGGGTCACCTAGAATTGTGCTGGGCATAATGTTACTTCCCTTGGTCAATAAACACATTTTCATATTGACTTTTTTTTTTTTGCAAAACTGGGGATTGAACCCAGGGGCATTCTACCTCTGAGCTAAACCCCAGCCCTATTTTTTATTCTTTATTTTGAAACAGGGTCTCACTAAGTTGCAGAGGGCCTCACTAAGTAGCTGAGGCTGGCCGCAAACCTGTGATCCTCCTGTCTCAGCCTTCCAAGTACTGTATGGTGTGCCACCATACCCGGCTCATATTGACTTGTATGTTCAATAAGACTCCAATGTAGTCATTTCAAATCCCTAATTGAAATAGGAAGGACATATATTATCTGACATAAATTCTATCAGTTCTAAATGTCACTTTGATCTTGTACTTAAAGAAAAATCAAGTAGGATCACTATGTCACAATCATGAATATCATTTGTCCAATGTAAAAGAAATTAGAATATGGCTAGTGTCAGGGAAAAGGACTAAGTAAAAAAATAGTCTAAGCATTTTAAAGGCTTTTTAGAGCTCATAGATTTAGAAAGGGTGTGAAAAAGTTAGTTGACATTTAGAAGCTCTGCATCTCACCAAAACAAAAATTTTTAAAAAACTTGTGAAGCAAGAATTATAAAAGATCCTTGAAAATAGATATTTTATCAAAAAGTCTTATGCTTGACAACAATTTCTTATTAAATTACATTTAAGGTATTTTTTTCTAAAACAAAACTTCCACTCACAAAGTCACATGTCGAACAATTTATATTTTATTCTAAGCAAGATTTTGATCAAAACACATATGGCATTGAACTCAGAGGCATTCTGCCTCTGATCTACACCCCCAGCCCTATTTTATTTATTTATTTATTTATTTATTTATTTATTTATTTATTTATTTGAAACAGGGTCTCACTACGTTGTTAAGTTGCTGAGACTGGTCCCAAACCTGTGATCCTCTTTTCTTAGCCTCCCAAGTACTGGGATTACAGGTATGTACCACAATGTCAGACTGACACATATGCATTTTCAAGACAGATTCAATGTGTTAATGCTATAATACCAATACCTGAGCCATAGTTAGCATTCAATAAGTGCTTTGTTTATGAAATTTGGAACTTAACCCCTGCTATTTTACTAGCAGTAATAATATGTATCATTACACACAAATACATACACACTCACACAACCTTCCCTATAAGCTAAAATCAAATTTTACTTATTTTTTTCTGTCAAGAACCCTCTATCAAAAATTGATCATGATGATTCCCCAAAGATTAATCATTCTTTATTTAAAGAAATAAAAAAACTAATAGTTAATGATTTTCAAATACATGGGTAAAAATATTGATTAGCATAATGAGAAAATGAAAGCATTTATAAAGTGCTCTAAGGACTTGAATCTATTAAGGGGATTTATATTTTTAATTAAATCTATTGCAAAGGCAATATAGGAGAAGAAGATATTGGCTCCATGTCAGAGTTAATAAAGGTAATATTCCATGAATCAGGAGAGGAGAAAGAGGCATCAAATAGAAGAAGGAGGGCAGGGTGACAGAGGAAAAATATTGAATTGAGCCACAATCTCCATCCTATTGACAAATCTCTGAATTACTGACAGGGTTGTTGTTAACCCACAGGTACCTTTTATAAGTTAGGAAAGGTTACCCCTCATTATTCCAATCCACTGAAAATTTGTCATAACATATGTGTATATCCCTTAAAATTATTGTAATAAATACACAACTCAACAATATCCATAATGTAAAAAATATCCTGTTAGACATGGTGACACTTTGCACTCTACAACCACAAACTCAGGCCTGATTGTCATGTCCAGGACAGAGACTTCTTCACCTCGCCATATGCACATATATCACCCATGATGTCCTTTCACGACTAAGAAAGAGCCTGCAAGTGACTTAAAAAAAATGGGTCTCAGTCTCAGTATTTCTACCTACCTAATATATTAGTTAACTATCAGACTGCTTTACCTATATATAAGCATTTCTGAGCATCACAAAATTTAAAAACTGGCTTTCTGAGTTTGAATTGCACACAAGGTTGCTCTTCCTTGTTGATACAGAAACCCATCAACAACGTGTGTGTGTGCATGTGTGTGTGTGAGCATGTAAATAAATTTATGGCTTTTCTTTCCCTTTCTGTATTTCTGGAAATAATGTTTTGGCATCAGTATTTCTTTATATATCAATGCATTTGTGGTCTGAATGTTTTACACTATTACTGACTTTCCTTGTTGGATATATTAATTGTTGGAAATATTGGTAGTCACCTAGTGTGTAAATGTTTAAGACAAGGACTGCCTGCCAAATACAGAGCAAAACATCAACTGGGCACTTGCAGTATTGCTCTGGAGGGCAACACTGATCACCCACTGCAGTTTTGACCCCCATAATACAACCTCTACCTATCAACTAAAAGAGTGGTATTTTATTAAAATGCAGGCTAGTATGTTTTAGAAATATAATCTCAAAATTATACAGCTAGTATATTTACTAAATTCTCCTTTTCTCTAACACAAAGAGATTTGAGTGCAAGGTTTAATAACAGTTTATTTAATACACTATGCTAGAAAGTGATTATTATCCATCATTTTTAGAAGGATCTAATATGCTACTGTGAAGCCTTTCTTTTCTATATCCACAGAATAATATACTTTTACTGCTAATCATATAATGTATTTCCCAACTGGATAGAGTATTATGGTCTCTCTAATCTAATAATGATTTCCAACTCATTTTCCCTTCAAATAATTTTTAAAAATTGCATTCTTATGTTCTGCTATTTACTAATTTCAAACAATTATGTCTTTATTGGTATGATTTCTCTCCTCCGATTATAAATTCTCTGAGACGTGGAAGATTCCTGTAATTGAATCCTTATTCTAGAAATCAAGCTAAATAGATCGTGTTTATTTAGGGATCTCATTGTGCTCATATCATTAGCATTTGTTCCCTCTATTTACTACACACTTTGCAAAGTTTGACTCATTTCATCCATGCAACACTGAAGTTTGGGTAAAATAATTATTTCCATTTCACAGAAGAGAGGTTAAAATACACAATTTATGTTGTGCAATTGTAAAAAAGATGAGGAAAGCGTCACAAGCTATAGAGCTAGGATTTGAACTCAGGAAGTCTAATTTCAGATCGGGAGTCCTAAACAACAAAGCAAGTCTATGCTAGAATACATCTGTATGGAAGCTGGTGTGTACCATCTTCTGAGGCAAAGCAATATGATAATTTCAGATGAGAGGGAAAATAATGAATAAATGCTTCCCAGCTGTCCTCTGTGATTTGCTCCTGCGTCTTTCCTCAGCCTTTCTTGTAACCATCGGCACTCCTCACCCTCTGTCAGTGCAGAGACTAGCATCCCTGGAGGACTATGGAGAGTTGCTTCTGACACCATCAAATTAATACCTTGCTTTGCATTCTTCTTAACAACTCTGTTCATCAGCCTGTCTATCTGGATCCCATTCACAATTCTCTTCAGGTTTGGTTTTGAAAGTGGGGCTCAAAATGTCTGCTCTTTTCTGAGACTGTCAAGCCCTCAGATTCAGACAATGCCCTCTTTTTGCATGACAGAGATGCCCGGGTTCATTATCCACAGCTACTGCTGAGTGAGATTCCATCCTCCTACAAGACCTTCTCCACTTTTGTCACCTTGCAACCCTTCTCTCAGACAGATAAGGCACCCAGCATATTCTATTTCCATAATATTTACATATTATTAATAGGAACATAAGGTCAGTATCTCAGGGCTGACACTGAAGAAAACTTTGTTCACATTTTACAACATAACTCTACAAAAAGATAATCTTGCCCATGTTTTCTTAAAATAAATGCCTATTTTTTTCTCAACTGAGAGAAGTGATTTTTCTATATCATTTGGGGAATATTCTTATGTTCTACTATTTAAAAATATTTCCTATTATCAGTCTGAATGGCACTGTGAAATGACATCAATATTGTCAGATCTAACCAAGAGTCATTAGAGCCACAGTAAAATACAGCGTTTCTAGACATGATTTATCTAGTATAAAAAGGAATCAAGCATAATTTTAATGAAGCATAACTTTGCCTGAAAGAAACCTGTTTCCTCTATCTAATAAAAATCAGAGGCCTTTCCTATATCTCTAATTATCTGTGCATTGACAAGTGTAGCCATCAAAAAGAGAACCAAGGAAGATCCCCTGTGTCTCTCAGTGCTACATAATCTACTGTGATGTTGATCTGTGATGATTTCTTTAATTTTTCTTCCTTTCTGATCTCAAAATCCTCCCTCATTCTCTTACTCTGAGGGCCTTCACTCTGAGACTTCTAGCTTCATCCTTCACTAAACTCAGACAAATGGCTCTTTACAACATTCCTTAGGCTTCCAGATTCCTGGTCTTTCCCAACCTTTGCTGTAGCCCTGGCAATTGTAAATTTAAAATTTTAAGAAACAACAACAAAATTAAACTTTGATTATTACTGTCACATAATACATATTTTTCTCCCCATATAAAAACAAACACAAACTCAAATAAAAATGACAGGAAATTGAAATGAAGCACAGGAATTATTTAAGAAATGGGATGACTTTTTAAAATACCCGGAATTATTGAATGTACTACAAACACTGAGCAGGAAGTCGCCAAGTTTGAAATAAATTGTATTCTGATTATGCTTTTGTAAGTTAGTTGTTTGGGATTTTAAATGCAATCATATAAATGACCAAATTCAGGGAAACAGTCTGGTGAATGGAGATTTCTAAATCAGACTTAGAACAGATGTTATCAGGGAGAGAGAGGAATAAAGTGAGGAGGGGAGAGGTTGAGCTACCTGAGACTTTGGCAAGACCAGAAACACCAAGGATCTATAATGGTGGCTGGTGGTTCTCCAGGTGTCAAGGGATAACCTGAATTAGCATCACCAGGAGTGTTTATGACAAGTGCACTTTCCCAGAGCCCATCTCTCATCAAGTGTCCCTGACAGTGGAGCCCAGAAATCTACATTTCAAAGAAGTTCCCAACCAAGTTACAGATTTTTATAGCCATTGATTTATAGACAATTAATAGAGAACCTTATTAAAATAAAAGAACCAGAACATTCATTTTTGTACTAAGATTTATTCTATCCATTTGCTTAAATTGTCTTAGGTATGCCTTGTTTTCCTTTAGCTGCCAGGCTGATGGGCCAAGTTCTTTATTTTATATCTAGTCTATTTGCCGTTACAGCTAGAAAAGTAGTTAATTTGAGTCTCATTTGAAATGTCTGCCTCCATCTTGGTCATAAAAGTTAGGAATAACCCTTAACTACTTAGTATTTTCGTAAAAATATGTCAGTATCCCGCATATGTGTATACAACCAATGGGTATTTATACACACACATAAACTTTGAAGCTAGACATACAACCCCCTGTACTTTTGTCACCTATAATGAAGTAGAAAGGTGAATATTGATTAAAAAAACAATTCATCTCCCATATTCTTGCATGAATGTGCATACAGATATGAAAATATGGTGTGTCTCTCTTCCTAGAATAAAGAAAAATACAGAAAGTGAAAATAAAATAGACAACTTAATTAAAGGAGAGAAAATAAATTTCTGGGAATGTACTGTTCTGAACTCAATGTTCTCAGCCAGTTATAGAACATCATAATTACTATTAGAATAGAAACACTTCAGGCAGGGCCTAAAGTCAGTGATCAGCTGCTAGGAGGAACAGTAGCCACAGACATTACAAGACTCACAGGAATAACCAGGTAAAACAATGTCATCTGTATACCTTTTACTGAGTGAAATGTCGAATATTTAGACCATGTTTTCTTTTTAAAAATTTTCACTTGTTTTAAATCATAGACAAATATGTAATTACCAGCTTGCTATATACATGTTTTATGGAAGGAAAGGTGTGTGAGAATTCTTCCTAGATTTAATGTCATTTTGTAATTTTCTTTTAAACATGCCTCTCAAAAAAGTGTTCTAGAGACAAGTAAAGGCTGCCTATGTCAATGCAACACATATTTTTGTGTATCTCTGTTCCTGTTTCTTCTATTCACTGTAACCCCTTATGCCCATGTTTGTTTCTGCGGGATATACTCTTATAAGCCACAATATTCCCAAATTAAACTAAAACATGGAAACATCAAACTGAACACAAAAACAGAAAAATTGTACCTTAATAGATTTTCTACTAGTATAGAGGATTCTATGCTCTTTAAGACACACTTAATGATTTATATAATGTTACATCAGTTATCTAAGATTCTGCTGTGGCCAATACTTCAAAACTAGACACCAGTTTCCCATTCTTAACTAAAATATGGCAAGCTACTCCAAGAATGCAATTATTTATATGCGACTATCTTGACATTCATGAAATATCTAATGAGAGGAAAGCTTCTGTTAATTATACCATAAGTAACCATTTAACATTTCAGAGCTTTAATCAATGCAATAGGGAAACCTATGTGTAGACTGAGACTGGCTTTACTGTTGATTGGATGAACAGTTTGTTAAAGTGGCCAGGCAATGGATCAGTAAACTTATAGGAAAAGGAAATTTAATGGAAGAAATTCACTGATGAAAACCAACCAACTGAAGACCATAAAAAATGAGAAATAACATATTATTGCTCACACCATAGACGGAGCCAAACTTTGTTTTATATTATTTAATGTTTTTCTTACATTATGATAAATGAAAGAAAATTAATGCAACTACCCAAAAACACCTTTTTAAATTAATTAATTAATTAATCAAATTTTTTAATACTTGGTGTGCTTTCTCCTGGAAAAACACCTTTCTAATGATTTCTTCATTTTTAGATGGGAAATGAGCAAGACATGAGTAATACCCACTAGTGACAAATGAATAAATTAGTTACCTTTGTACATGCTTCTGTTTCCTTGTAATATTTTTCCTTTAGGTACATAATATAATTGTACTTACTAATGAAAAAGTAAATATGGCCATGATTTATTATTTTTATCAAGTTGCCAGAAATAATTGTTGAATACAAATACCAATGTGAATTAAGAATTGACAATTTACTAATCTTGGCGATTAATTCTTGAACATACAGTTTTGATAATAATCAACCATTTAAAATTAGGTTAGATTAAATATAATAAATTTTCAGTAGGTTTACTCAATGGTTATAAAGATATTTCTAAGAATGGAAATTGGATTTAACTAGAAAAGATGCTATTTTCATTCTTGATTCAACCTAGAAGTATAAGGAATTTTTAAAATGCTCCAACTACCTAAGAACTCTATTTTTTCATGTTTATATATGCATGTATGTAGGAAGTGGGTATAATTCTGATGAGTTTATGTTTCATTGTTTTTCATTTGTCTTAACTATTGAGTTATTCCTAAATTATCTGAAGCCAGTGACTCTAAACTATGGGTGATTTACCCCACAGGGTATATTTGGCAATGCCTAGAGACAATTTTTTTCACAAATAAGGGAGTGCTACTGTTATCCAGTGAGTAAAGGCCAGGTATGATGTTAAACATTCTATATTAAATAGGACAGGTGCCCATTACAACCAATTATGAGGACCAAATGCTAACCATGCCAAACTTCAGAAACCCTGGCATCAGCAAACTTTAAAATTTTTTTTTCACTGAACAAGAGTTAAATATATAATACATCTCTAAAGTCTCTAGCACTGTAAGTTGTATGACCTCCATTGTCTTACACCTTTAAGTTTGATCCTACTCTCAAGTAAATATCTTAGTTCAGAAAGAAGCACTGTTTTAGTGGAACACAAATGCAATGTAACATAATCTCAAAGTAACTAGATAATATGTTTTGTACAAAATTAGTGCAAGTACACACTTCATCCTGGCAGTGCCTCTTTCCCTCAGTATGGCTGGATGGGTAATGCATTACCACTAGTTAATGTGAATCCAGAGAAAACAAGGGCAGGTCATCATTTCAAGACAAAATGACTGAGATGAATTTTATTGCTTTTTTTTCCTCTTTCTGTGAAAATAAATATCATATTTATGATTATTTTCTGTTTTGTTAGGTGTGAAGATAGAATTTAAATGACCCATCAAACATAATAAAAAGAAAGAGGGAACAAGAACTGGTGCATAGGTCCACTGCTTTATCATATAAGGTCCTAAATTTACTCTGGCAGTCTATATAAAACAAATGGGCTATAGAGAATGCTTTTACTGGCAGTGTACTTATGACTTAAAAAGTGTGTTTCTCACCAGAAACACACACACACACACACACACACACACACACACACACACACCTGAAACAACCAAACTCTTTATACTCTGTTGGCTAAAACATCAAAGCAGATACATTTCATAGTACCTAGAAAATGTGCTTTAGTACTAAATTAGTGCAAGCAAAGAAATTCAGAGAATAGAAAATGAAGTATACAGGACTTCAACATATCCAAATGAGAAACATGTCCAAATGAGAAGTAGTGGAAAGATTAGATTTGTTGTTGTTGTTGTCCTGGGAATTGAATCCAGGAGGATTCTACCTCTGAGATACACCCCCAGCCCTATTTTATTTTTTATTTTGAAACAGGGTCTAAGTTGATGAGGGTCTCGCTTAATTGCTGAGACTGTCCTTGAACCTGTGATCCTTCTGCCTCAGCCTCTCAAGTACTGAGATTACAGGCTTGTGCCATCATGCCCAGCTAATATGCACCAAGATTAGTTCTTAGGCTACCCTATACGAAGGATGTGTGCAAAGGTACTCTACTCTTATCTCAACTTTGCTACTGAAATGAAATGGTGTTAGACTATTCATACTATCTTTTAAAAGCTTAAAAGAAAATTCATAATTTTTAACTTTTCAGAGTTAATAGGTCTTTCTTATATTTTTACTCATAAAAAATTCATAAGGATAAAGATGTCAAAGCATAATTGCTTTTCTGGATACCTTTTAAAAATATTTAGGGAAAAATCTCATGAAGCAAGTACTTATAGATTTCATATTTAATTTACCTATACTTCATGATGTTTCAAAATTATTTTAATAATTCACTTTGTGAATTACAGAGATGAACACAAACAACAAAGAAAAAATAAATTAAAAATGTAATGAAATTAGTTGAAAATACAAAAAAGGGGGACACTAAGAATAATTGTGTGAAAATCAGAATGAAAGGGATCCGATTTATAGTACTAGAGACTTTAGAGGTGTCATATATTTGACTCTTGTTTAGAAAAAAGCATTTTTTAAAGTTTGCTGATGCTAGGAGAAGAAGAGAGGAGGATAAAGGAAGAGAGAAGAATGGAGGGGAGAAAGAAAGTGAGAGGGGAAGAGAGAGGGACAGAAAAGGAGAAAGAGGTTGCTTTTTAGGGAATCAGAAAAGCACACTGGATTCACTAAGATGAACATCCTACTCATAGTATTTCTTCGTGGACCCAGAATACTTCTTAATCTACTGGAAGTTTTGAAAATGTCAGATTATATCTCAATAAATGACCACAAAATATGACCTGAGAATATTTTACATCCAAAAGATATCAGAGTACTTTTTATTTTAATTTATTTTATTTTTATTTTTGTGGTACTGAGGATTGAACCCAGGGGGTTCTTCCTCTGAGCTACACCCTCAGCCCTTTTTATTTGTTATTTTATAACAGTCTTACTAAGTTTGTGAGAGCCTTGTTGAATTGCTGAGGCTGGCTGAGAACCTGTGATAGAATCATCCCCAGATCTGTCTTGGATGAATTGCTGAATGTCACGGAGACTCTTTCCTCATCTTCAGAAAGTTTATTTGCATCACTGCTTTCTAAGACCTTGTATGGATTTTAAATCCCACGGTTTTTAAACTGTTAGTAGAAATACACTTGCCAAGGAAACCAGAACTGGAATCCATGTTTCTGACTTCTAATTCACCATAAATATTGATATTTCTTTTTTTATTTTACAGTTTGGATTTTCCTTTTTATGTGCTTTTATTGGTGCATTACAGTGTCACATCACAATGGAAATCAAATTGACATTAACATACATTCACGTAGCACTTGGTGTACCCCTCCCCTCCAACACATAGAACTAAGATTGACATTGGTATATTCTCATATGTAAATATGGTCGATGGTAGAAATTCCCTTAATGAACTTCATTCTTCCCCTTCCCCTTCCCTTAGATCAGTTCCCTGACTTCACTGAGGCTTCTCCGCTGTTGTCTGGAGGCCCTTTTGTATCCTCATTGCTCCCTAGCTTGTGCATATTAGAGAAGACATATGACCCTTCTCTTTCTGTGATTGGCTGATCTCACTTAACATAATATTCTCCAGGTCCTTCCATTTTCTTGTAAATGATATTATTTTGTTCTTCTTTATTGCTGAGTAAAAATCCATTGTGTGTATTTCCCATAATTTTGTAATCCATTCATCTGTTGATGGACACCTAGGTTAGTTTCATAATTTGGCTATTGTGAATTATGCTGCTATGAACATGGATATGCATATATTACTGTAGTTTTCTGATTTCAGTCCCTTTGGAATGATAAGAACTTAAAAGACTTTACACTAAAAAAACAAACAACCCTATTAAGAAACGGGCAACTGAATTGAACAGGCACTTCATGAAAGAAGAGAAACAAATGGCCAACAGATACATGAAAAGATGTTCAATATCATTAGCAACCAGAGAAATGCAAATCAAAACTACTCTGAGATTTCATCTAACCCCAATCAGAATGGCAATCATAAAGAAATCAAACAATAATAAATGTCGGCGAGGATGTGGGGAAAAGGGAACTCTCCTGCACTGTTGGTGGGAGTGCAAACTAGTCCAACCACTTTGGAGATCAGTGTGGAGATTCCTAAGAAAACTGGGAATGGATACACCATATGACCCTGCTAAATATTGATATTTCTTATGACATTGTAGGTTTTAAATCTATAGAATGCAAGAATTCTTGAAAATCTTTATTATTATGGGTTTTCTGGTTGCACAGTAGAAATAGACCAACAGTATTAGATTCATTGAGGATATTTTATTAATAAGATGTATGGTTAAAAAGTACATATTAATATTGTTTGCAAGATACCTTCATTAGATGTGCTGGTACTGAAAGAATAATGTACTAGTCACAAACTGAAACACAACTCCATCACCTCCAAGTACTCCTTCTGTATCCCATATTTAAAATATTTGGATAAACCATATGAAATTTCTTATAGTCATCCATTTTTTCATAAGCAAACCTGAAATTTTATATGGTTTAACCTGAATAAATTTGTTGTTATATATATATATATATATATATATATATGCATTTAACACTAAATGTTGTATATATCCAGTTATCGACATTATCAGAAACTTTAATAAATGAAGAATCTTTTTGTTCTACTTTCTCTATTTCATGCCTTTACTTAGTGTATGACTACACAGTTTTAAAGAATATTTATTTATTTGTTTATATTATCATGTTTCTATAGGCATATACTAGGAAGGGGATTTTAACGTTGTCTTAATTATTTAACAGGAAATATCAAAAGTTAAGTACATGTCTTGTCCAATGGGGTCATGGTTTGAAAGTGAGTTGGTCTTCTAAGTCTTAAAAACTTGTTAGTATAGTCAAAGGGATATAGGTGAGGCAACTCAGGCCTCTTTTACTATCATCAACACATAGTAGAATTTACTTTTATGGTTGCTACAAATTCTGAAAAAATGTTATTTTTAAAAATTTATTTGCAATGCAAACACAGTTGTCAGTCTACAGTGAGTCCTCTAACCCCTTCAGTCTCCATTATATCACTTTTATCAATACCCAGGTTGCTTCATAACATTTCTCAGAAAGATGTTGTTTAGTTGTTTTGTTTTTGACTTCTAAGCAGCTTGTAAAACTATTTCACTTACTCATTTATTCCCCTTTTTGTTTTGTTAGACATTCATTGAGCAAGGGCTTCTTGCCCAGCCCCAGGAGCGTAAGTCTTGATTAGCCAAGACATTCCTGGCAGTTTCCTTTAAAGCCTGTGATGGTTTTAGGAATGGGCCAAAACTGCTGGGAAACTTGAGAGAAAGAATTTTATTTGAAACACACACACACACACACACACACACACACACACACACACACACACAGAGAGAGAGAGAGAGAGAGAGAGAGAGAGAGAGTCTTAGTCCACCTTAAGATATAATTATATGAGGATGTGGTATGAAGCTATTGTGATCACATTGGAACAAGGGCAAGGGCAAAAGCTCCCTGATGAAGAGGCCAAATTCAAATAATCTGTGGCCTCTGGATTTTTAGTTATGTGCAATTACAAAAAAAGGCATATTATTTTCTGTGAAAACTATCATGAGCCAGGCATGGTGGCACATACCTATAATTCTCATACTTGGGAGGCTGAGACAGGAGGATTGCAGATTCCAGGCCAGCCTCAGCAATTTAGTGAGACACTCGGCAATTTAGTGAGACCCTGTTTCAAACTAAAAAATAAGTTAGGGTTGGGGTGTAGCTCAGAGGTAGAATGCTCCAGAGTTTAATCCCCAGTACCAACCAACCAACCAACCAACCAATCAACCAACCAACCAACCAACCAACAAACAACAAACAAACACAAACTATCATGATACAGATAAAAACTAAATATTGAAACATCTTTCTGTCAATCTTATCTTTCAAGATTTTAGTAAATTATACTGCAGAGTTTACAGTACGCCTTCAGGAAATTATCAAAAAGTATATGAATGGGAATGGAATAGACACTTTTAAACACTATCTCAGGATGATGAAGCTTAGGCTGTCTCTCACTCTGGAGATGGCCCACATTCTACCTTGAATTTATGTTCCTTGATTTACCCCAGGCCTCTTTCTGTTGAGATAGTCTGGATTCTCCCTTGAACATGTATCTGTCTTCCTGAATAAATCTTGATAAAAAAGTAAAAATGTGATGAAAATAAATCTTTACTAAGTTAGTGAAACTGATTGATTATTCCTCTAAAGAAATTATACATTTTCAGAGTGGATATTCCATAACTTAATAAAAATAGCAGGGTTTTTTTGTACCTATGTGAACGTGCATATGAGTCTATTTATATTTATATAAAATAGTCAAAAATATGATTAATGCTGAATTTTTTAAATGAGTTTTCCTTGGTATTTTTTTCTTGGCAGAATTCAAGAAGGTTACAAATTTCCCTACTTTTTTATGCATGTTCCAATATTTAGTGTAGGAGGCTTAGAAGGATGAGGGAGAAGGAGGAAGACAAAGGATAGAATAAAAATTCATTCTGAAATCAAAAATTGATTACACAGAAGAGTGTCTTTAAACAATTCATTTTTGGAGAAACCATCATAATCAATAACTTCCCACAGGTTTATTTATGAACCTTATTTTTAGTTGAGCTAGTAACAAAGGAAACAATTAGACATGATCACCTACCTTTTCGTACATTAATAACAGTGCAAATTAACTCCCACCACTAAAATTACTCCTTCTGTTTGTCAAGATCTGTGCAGGGTGTGACTTACTGTACTCAGGGCATACTTGTGTCAGTATAAAGCTGACACATATAAGTCAATATTAATTGAAACAAGATCAAAACTGTCCTCATTATCTTATTTGGTTGTCTCTCTAAAATGGGGTTATCATTTATGACAGAGGTACAATGTAGTCTGGATTTAAGCAATTCCCCCTGCGAAATGATAAATGATCCTTTATCGGTTGAGTCTAAGTATCTGTTTTCCTAAAGGCAGAAATATTTATAGTGTAACTTCAGAAAAGAATCTTATATCTAACTATAAATTTTATCTATACTTTCTAAAACACTTTCCCATATATTTATAAAAATTTTTTTTACTTAATACATCTATATTCTCTAGTCTTTTTTCCCAAAATTATGCTCTTAATAGGAGAAAAGAATACAAATATATCTCAGAAGTCTAGGAAGACTGTGCTCTGCAGAATATATACAATTTGACATTTTGATATTATATTAAAATTTATATAATTTTTAATTTTATGTTGGTACACATTTATTTTAATGTAAAACCATTATTTCCTGAAATACTGAGAGAAACAGGTGAGGTAAGGAGCTGCCTCATGTTCATCTGATGACTTCAAAAGTGTGTATCAATTTACAGAGTCTTAAGATGCCTTTTTCTTTCCATGCTTCCTCCATTTTCTTTATGCTTAGTTTCCACTGGACACTCTAAATGAAGAAAATGGTAACAGTTCCAGAGAAAGACTATCACTGGGATTATTCAACTCTGGAATGCTAGCTCTAATCATTTCAAACCCACTGACCACCAGGTATAGGAATGGAAGATTGGAATCTACTTCTTTCCTGGTTCTGTTATGCGTTGAAGTCATCTTTGAGACTTGGGACCCTACATGATGTGAAATATTCTCTTATTACCATCAAACTCATTCAAATGAGAGCAGTTTTAATAAACTAGAGTTTTCTTACCAACAAACATAATGAACTAGCTATATGCCAATAGGAAGACTATAAGAAAAAAGAGAAGAAATATGGGTGACTTGTTAACATTAAATCAATCACCTTTAAGCATAGGTAATTTTATCTTTTATATAGTCCCATCTTACCAATTTATGCTCAAATAATAGGGAAATGAATAATAAAGGTTAAACCTTTTACTAAATGTTTCAGAATTAAAGGAATTTACTTTTAAGAGGGTCATATATATATGTCTCCCTCTCTCTCTCTCTCGATATATATATATATATATATATAAGTATATAAGTCCACAGAAACATAAAGTATAGATAGAGGTAGAGACAGAATTCTGACCTTAAAGTGTTACTCGTACTTTGATTATGTTGGCTCTGCAATCAAAAGGATTGATTTGGTTTATAAAAACCAAATTCATATGATCATAGGCAAATTACTTAATTTCTAAATCTCAGTGCTTTAAACTAGAACATAGGCATAATAATAATAATAATAATAATAATAATAAATAACAACAATAACCTAATAGATCTCTTTAGAGGATTAAATGGGTTCTTAATAAATGGTAGCTGCTACTGTTAGTAAATAATAAAGTGGAAGAACCTTACATTCACAGTCATATAGACAATAATTTTAGGAAAAATTCTCCACATAATTGGTTATTTCCATCTGCTTACTTTCAAGGTGAGAAAATTAAAATCTCTAAGGTCAGTAGATATACCCTATGTCCTCACATTAGATTGTGGCATAGACTGGACAATTGAAGAGGCCTTGTTCAAGGTTACTAGAATTTGCTGATGCACATTTTAAAACTGTAATAGAAAGAAGACACACACACACACACACACACACACACACACACACACACACACACGGAGGGATGGTGACCTGCAAAGTAAGACCAGGCTATATTTCACTTCCGGGAACAGACCATCCCGAGAGCCTTTCTCTGGAATGTAACCCTTTATCATGGACTTTTAAACTCTACTCCCACTTTTCTAAATAAACCTCTTATATTTCCCTCAACAAAACAAAACAAAGCAAAACAAGACTGATATCTTCATTATAGAGAGATAGCAAACATAAGCGAGAATATTAAATATCCTTGAAAAAGGTTAGTTTCATCTTCTATAACAGAATTTGTCTTTACTTTTGCATTAGTTAAGTGATTCAGTATTAGAATTGGAGTTTAGGTGGTGCCCTACCTCATGCCTTTGTTGCTATCAGTATATACAATTTAAATTTAAGTACCCTATTTTCCTTCTAGGAATTAGTGAGCTATGTAAAGTCACTGAAATTTTAAAACTTGTACTCTCTACTAACATAATTAATATGGAGTTGCTAGTGGAAGGTGGAAAACTAAATCTAGGGAACTGGTCAACATATTTTTTGTTAGAAAATATTTCAAATACAATAATTTCTTGGTTCAGCAGTTTATGATAACTGAGAAATGGGGAAGGAGAAGGGAAGTAGGGGGAATGTTTGAAGGAGGGAAACATTTAATTAGCATTAAATAATCATGCTTAATGCTAAATACTCCCCATACCAACTATTTTTCCAGAAACCTAATGAGAAAGGCAATTTGCAGATGAAAAAAATTAATATTAGTTTCTCATTGTTTGGATATAGAATGTTCCCTGAAGAGCTCATGTATTAATGTTCAGAATTAAGTCATGAGGGTTATAATCTCATCAGAGGATAAAATGGATTTATTGGGTGGTAACATATGCAGTGGGGTATGGCTAGAGGAGAGTCCCTGGGGGTATGGCTTTGGGGATGATATATGGTCTCTCCTCCCCTTGCTCTCTCTCTTGCTTCTGGCCTCTGATGTGAGAGAAGAGCCCTTTTGTGAGAGAATTTAGATTAATGGAAATGGAAATAGTTTCCTTCCTCATGGAATCAACATATGATCACTGGGCTTGCATTTAATTTTAGCCCAAGATTGCCCTTAAAATTGGGCCAAACACAAACTAGAGTCCTTATAGGTACTCTAACTGTGCAAAGTTGGAATCCTCACCCACACTGAGTCTTTTCTTCCAAGGGTTATTCAGATTTTTACATCTCTTAAAAACATTTTAAACACCAGTCAAGACCTGAACTATATGATTTCAATAAGTATTACTTGTAAAATACAACATGTGTCTTTATAGTTAGGCTTTACATGATGAGTAGATACAGACAGGTAGATAGATGGACATATAGATAGATCTTTAAAACACGACTTAAGTTCTATGCAACTGCAAAAATGCTGTTCTTTTCTTGGGAAATAAACATGTGTCTGGCACAAAATGCTAGAGGGAGCATGAACTAGTATAAGATAAAATTAATTTTCTACTAACAATATAACAATAAGCTGAGCATGGTGACACACGCTTGTAATGCCAGTACTTGGGAGCCTGAGACTGGAGGATCCGGGTTCGCAGCCAGCCTCTGCTACTTAGTGAGGCCCTCTGCAACTTAGTGAGACCCTCTTTGAAAAAAAATAAAGAATAAAAATGTGGACTGGGGATGTAGCCTGGATGTAGATTGCCCCTGGGTTCAATCCCCGTACTGGAAAAAAAAAACAATAAAAGACCATAAACAAGAAAAAGAACACTGAATGATAATTTCCTAACTGAAACACTCGATATTTCTCTATCCACTGCTTCATGAGTTGCATTCTGTCTTCTCCATGGAAAACAATTATTGGTAGCAGTCCCCAAGTGAGAGTGCTGGAAGCAACACGATTCTGTAGACAGGCTTCAGAATCCAACAAGCATGGTAGAATCCTAGATCAACACTCACTAGCTATATAACCTTGAGCAAGATACTTCATCTCTCTGAATCTCTATTATTCATTCTTAAATTGAAGTTGATAAGAGTAGCTACATGAAAGGGCTACTGCTAGGGTTAAAGTGAGATAATGCAAATGAAGGGCCCTAGGTATATGTGATTCATAGTAAGTGCTCAGTAAATCATAGATATTTTTTACATTTATAGCTGCCCCCTAGGATTCAAAGGATCTGCTTTAACTTGTTTTCTACAAGTACCACTGCTAATAAGTACCTTCTATCTGTTTCATTTTTCTTTTCTTCACTTTTCTCTTTCCATTGAATAACCCAAATCTAGCTTGAACATGACCTTCTTCTCATCTTACTCTATCATTTCTTTCTTTATTTGCAGTACTAGGAATAGAATCCAGGACCTTTAACATGCTAGGCATCCCTCTACCACTGAGTCATATTCCCCATGCCCACCCATCATTTCTTGATTCATCACAGGGTTAGTAGATGGTGGTGGGAAATAGTGTGGCAATGAAGAAACATCTAGGAGCTGGGGGTGTAGCTCGGTGGTAGAGCACATGCTTAGCATGAATGAGGCGCTGGATTCAGTCCCCAGCACCAAAAACAAACAAAAAATCTGGTCAAAAAGACAGAATCTCTTCTTCTAACTGCCAATGGGAAAGTTATCCCAGCACCCTCCCTGCTTAGATCAGAGAAGCATCCAGCAGTAACCTGAAGCCAGGAAAGTCTCCTTGCAAATTCTGAGTTACAGCATGTTTTCCTGGTACCCACATTTGTATTTCTGAATCAAGTTTGCCATAGAATGATTGGTATGTATGGTAGCAAAGTTCTAATTGTATTACCTGCCTCAGGGACATTAAGGGGTAAGCTGGCTTTCATTGGCTTACTGATGTGAGGTACTAGGGACCAAGTATATTAATGAAAAACAGAGATGCGAGTTTCAAGCAACCAGTTCACAAAGGCACTTTTGAAACACAATCCACTCAGAGGCTGGGGTTTGCTTTCTTTTTCTTTAGACTGGGCCTTCAGTGGCCACTAGAGGGGAGCTATGAGTCATCTCACTTATCAGAGGTTCTTAATATTCACAGTTCCGAAATTAAGATACATTTCAAGGGCAGAACCATATTCTACTCCACTCCTTCTGCCAAGTGAATGTCTAGAAGTGAAAAAGACCATTTCAAGAGCTGATCAATATCTTGTTGTGGAAGATAGATGAAGGCGGTGTGTTGGAAGTAGCGTGGGGGGGAAGCAAGGGAAACAGAAACTGGAATACACATATCAACTTCCTTCCACCATCCAGTGTGCCTGGGACAGCTCACATTCCTGTTGACAGGAAGTATATTCAAATGTAAAAATGAAGCTAACCAATACACTTCTCATAAGGTCTAAGTTACAAGATAGGCTATCATGCGTGCTAAAGCAAGACAGAGATTGGCATTAGAGGTCATTAAGTTGCGCAGGATCAGAAAGATGACCAGAGTTCAGAAGTATTTTTTTCACTTAGGCCATTGACCTCTACATTGTGTTTCTGAAAAAATTTTCCTGATGTTCATAGTTTACCTGATACATTCTTGGCAGTTGGGATTATAGTTAGATATAGAATGGCCCCTTGAAGAGCTCATAAATTAATGTTTGGAGTTGATGTAATTGAATCATGAGGATTATAATCCCAGCAGTGGATAAATATATTCCAATGGATTTATCTGTGTGGTGCCCTAGGCCGGTAGGGTGTGGCTGGAGAAGGTGGGTCCCTGGGAGTGCAGCCTTGGGGGTTATATATGGTTCCTCCTGCCCTCACTCCCTCTTTTGCTTCTGGCCTCCATGATGTAAGGAGTACAGCCCATGTGCGCTCTCTCTCTCTCTCTCTCTCTCTCTCTCGCTCAGCTTTTCACCATCATGCCCTGAGATTCACGGTCCCTGGCCTCACATGGACTGAACCCAAAGCCATAAGAAAATAAATCTTCTTTCCTCTAAGTTATGTGGTCAATCTTTTAGATTATAGCTGCAAGAATGCTTACTGGAATAGGATGGAAGTGGGAATATTAAGCAAATGGGAAGGCAGAAAGAGAATGATTATTTACATCTGGAATCCAATTCCCCAATCACTATACATTTCTTTGTAAATATGCAGTAGTGCTATTGTTTAAATGCTGAATATCCCCAAAAGGCCCGTGTATTAAAGGCCTGGTCCCCAAAGTGGTGCTATTGGTAATTGATAGAACCTTGAAGAAGTAGGGCCTAGTGGGAGGGCTTTAGGTCATTGAAGGAGTGTACTGAAGGGTACAGTAGGACCCCAACCCCATCTTCACCCTCTTTTACTTCCTGGACATGAGGTCAATGGTTTTGCTCAGCCTTGAACCCTTGCCACAGACCCCAAAGGAACAGGATTAATCGATCACAGACAGGAAATTCTGAAATTGTGAGTCCAATAAAACTTTTCTCTATAAATTGGTCATCTCAGGTATTTTGTTTGAGTAACAGAAAGCTGGCTAACCCTAGTAGACATAAACTTCCCCCATTTAATTATCTTTTGTCCTTGGCACAATTCTTGAAACCTAAATTCTTGAAACCTTTCTCTCTTTCCTTGTTTCTCCTTTAATTTTATTTCCTCTCATCCAAGCTAACCTAGAGAGTAGAATTCCAAGTTTGTTTCAGTTATCAAAACAACATCATCAGCCAGGCATTATCCCCACATAAAGATGAAGAAACAAAAGCATGGCAGGATTTACTGGGTTGTTAGAGATCACAGATCCAGTAATACACAACCAAGACCAGAACCCACGTTTCTTTGACTCCTGAGGCCGTGCTTTTACCCAGAATACCTTCCTGCCCCTCAAAATACTTCACCTAAGAACCCCTGGAAATAATATAGGCCTCTTTTCGCACATTGCCCAGCACTGATGAGGTTAAACAGCAAGTACGATTATGCATCATTGCATTGCTAATATCTGTATGAATAAAATGTCTGTTTGATTTTCATTTAACTTCAAAAGAATCTGATTACCAAATAACCATTGAAGAATTATTGGCAATTATGTTCTGTAATTATGGCTCCTGTTAATGTCATTAGCATGCAGCTTTTCATATTTTGTCCTATTAATTAATCCCCATAAGTATAGAAAATTATAATCAATACAAAAAAGACTCTATGGTAAATTATAAAACCCTTAAAGAGTCAGGGTTCTTTCAGCTTCTTTGGCTAGGAAACATTTAGATTGGAGTCTGGAAAAGTCTGTGGTAATTGATAGCTCCTCCCCCCAAATCACCTAGTTCAATATTGTGCCTAATTAGAGGAAAGCTTGGAATTGACTCCCAGCTGCCAGTGGCAACTATAAATTCCAGTAGAGCAATAAATATAATTAACTGGTAGAGTCAAGAGACCCCCCCAAAAATCAGATATACAACTTTTGTGTTCTCTAAGCATTGTTGTATAGTTTTAGGTAACTATTGTCACTGAGTGTTTGGTTTCAGTTTTGGAGAAGTCAAAGGAAGCAGGAATGTCTAATGTTGAAAGTACAACCAGGAAAGGTTCCCCATGGCTCAATCTCAAAGACAGGCAAGATAAATAGGCATACTGACAACAATGCTAGGAACTGACGCTTTGTGAAAAACTATTTTCCAAATCTAATGTTTTTTAAAATATCTCAAACCATCTTCAGATTTTCTTCCCAAAATTTTATCAAACTCTCACTTATAATATAGAAAACCCACTTCTTCTTTGTAATTTTAGACATCTATATTAATATGCAGATTTTATTTTTTTTAATTTTTTTATGTTTTTATTGGTGCATTGATACACATCACAATGAGTATCAGTTTGGTGTTAACATACATGCACACAGCTCTTGGTGTCCCTCCCCGCCCCCGCCTCCCCTCTCCCCCATTACATTCATCTATGTTATTTGAAACAATAACTATTATAGTTATCCAAAGTTGCAACAAGCTGCCTCAGAAGTAGTCCATTCCATTAAGATGTGGCATGACAATTTCTTCTGCATTGTTGAAAATTGGACTTGTTGGCTTCTGTCCATGTTAGAGTCTACTAGTCAATGAATCCTGTTATTTTTACCACAATAAAAAGGGTCAAAATGTGCTATCTCTTAGCACCTCATACCCTTTCCTGATTTCATTCCTGTTCTGGATGATTTCCCAGGAATTAGTGCATAACCCTTGACAGCTGCTTAGCCTCAGAAACAATTTGGGAGAAGAAAACAGAGGCTCAGAATAAATAAAATAGCTATCAAAACATCATTGCATCAAAAAGAATAAAGAGCATGTTCTTCTTTAAAGAATTCAAAATGAAGAATAAGGCAATTTTTGATAGCATTTACAAATTGGCTTCTTAAAATAAATAATTGTTAGTGGAGAAATAAGTCTAATTTGTAATTTAGAAGAATTGTTTTTCAGAATTATAATGTTTGTAATATGGAAATAACCTTAAAAGTCATCTGTAGTCAACCTTCCATGTTATAAACAAGGAAACTGAGATTAGGTAAGGGTAAATAACTCCTCTAAGGTTACTCAGTAAGTTGATGGCTGAAATGGAACTGGAAACTGAGATATTTTAACAATTCCATCTGGTGCCATCCCCAAACTATGTGGTCAGTTCAATTTAAAAGTTTATTATAGAAAAGTATTATAGACAAATCTTGTATCCAGATTTAAATGAAAATTTCTATCTTAATGTCACCAATAGCCATTATTCAGCATGGATTCACAGTCTTGTCACAACATGCAGAATTCAAATATGGACAGACATTGAGATGCGTGTGGCTTAAAAAGCCATACGTTGGGATGGGAGATCTTATCAGGTACTGTGGTTCTTACTCTATGGTCAGCAGGTTTCACAGAAATAAAATAATAATGATGATGATGATTAGTCATTTGAATGTCTTTTTTTGAGAAGTAACTATTCAAGTCCTTTGCCCATTTTTAATCAGGATATTTTATTATTATTATGGGGTCATGTTCCTTGTATTTTTTATATTAATTCATTAGATGTATAGTTACAATTTCCCTCATTATGTAGCCTGTCTCTACACACTGTTGTTTGCTTTACTGTGTGCAAGCCTTTTAGTTGATTAATCAATTTCTCTATTTTTGTTTTTGCTACCTAGGCTTTTGAGATCTTTTCAAATACATCCTTGTCTATTCCAATGTAATGAAGCATTTGCCCTATATTTTCTTCTAGTAATTGCATCACTTTGTGTATTACATCTAAGTTTCTAATACATTCCCATTTGATTTTTATGTATGGTGTAGTATAAGGGTCCAATTTTATTTAAGTGGTTCTTCTAAATACTATCAAAATACCTATGCAAATATTAATGAGATAGCTTAAATAGATGTAGATTTCCTTGAAATGAAATACAATATTCACCTTTCTAGCAACAATAAATAATAAATATGTAGAACTTCATATTCAATAACCATGCTTATGATAGAACAATAAATAGAATGCATTATTGAGGATGAATATTCCCTCATGTATAATGATTATAGGATGAACCCTTTACATGCTGTGATTACTCTTCCCTATTAACTAATTATGCCATAAAAGCAAATTTTGGCCAGGTATGGTGCCACAGGCCTATAATCCCAGTACCTGGGAGGCCGAGACAGGAGAATCACAGGTTCAAGACCAGCCTGAGTAATTTAGTAAGATTCTCAGCAACCTAGTGAGATCTTGTTTCAAAACAAAAAAATAAATAAATAAAAAAGGGCTGGGGGTATATCTCAGAGGTAGAATACCTCTAAGTTCAATCCCTAGTACCAATGAAAAGAAGCAAATTTTCTAATTTATGAAAAGTAAGAGGAAGAAGACAAGGGTACATATAGCACTTAAAGTCTACATGAAGCTCCTCCTTGAGAGATGGGCCACATGTTCAAAGCCAGGTTTTGAAAGCCTTAACATTTACCTAGAGATGACACATAGGCTTTGGCATTAATACTTTCTGTTCTCTATTTGAACACATTTATAGGACCATTTTAATAGTAGCCATTAAATAGATTATTACCTGAATATTGAATTCATTAAACACTACTGCATGTCTTTGTCATTTTAAGCAGATAAATATATTTGTGCTTTCCTTTGAAGGTAGGAATAATTGAGCAAGTGTACTGTCTTGTTTTATTTTGGTACTGGGGATTGAACCAAGGGACATTCTACCTCTGACCTGCACCCCAACCCTTTTTATTTTTTATTTTGAAACAGAGTCTCGCTAAGCTGGGGGCTATCACTAAGTTCTTGAGGCTGGCCTCAAACCTGTGATCCTCCTTTCTCAGCCTCCCAAGTACTGGCATGCATGTCACTATCACTATGAACTACATTCTGAAATTACATTCTGTCACTATCACTATGAAACTACATTCTGAAACACCAATAAAACACATTTAAAAAAAGCACTAGGATTACAGGCATATGCCACCATGCCTGGTGCAAAGTGCACTGTCTTAAAAAGAAAAATAATTCTCTAGGGCCTAATTCTGTGTTCTAGAGTAAGGCTTATACAGATACTGGGGAAAACAAACTGCCAAGTGATGGCTGCTGAACCCAACTGTGCGTGGAAGATATAGCTGCCTTGTATGGGAGATAACAAAAGCTCACCAGCAAACAGACAGGAAGATGTAATTTCCAGATCAGAAACATTGCAGGCAAGCTGGGTGTGATGGTACATGCTTGTAATCCCAAGACTTGGGAAGCTGAGACAAGAAGATAACAGGTTCGAGGCCAGCCTAAGCAACTTAGCCAGGACCTCAACAACTTAGCAAGACTCTGTTTCAGTATAAAAATAAAATAGGGCTGGGGGTTATCTTGGAGGGAGAATGTCTCTGGGTTCAATTCCCAGTGCCATAAAAGGAAAAAAAGTAAGGAAACATTGCAGGCAATTCACTCTGGACTCAAGCCCACGGACATCCTTTTCAGGTATGGACAACACCTGGTCTGTGCTGCTTGGATGTGCAAATATGAAAAGGTGTGCATGAATCTCAGTTTCAATGATGATTCCATCATGAAAGAGCTGACGAATCTCTATTCAGCCTTCCAACAGTCTTCTTGCCCATGGCCAGGAAGGAAAAGGGAAAAACATCCATAAAATTAAATGAATCATTTTCCAGACTAAAGAGAAACTTGAAACATGACTCATTTAAACAGAACTTTCTGCAGGTGTTGCTTCTCCAGGATGCTAAGAGAAAGGCCCATCAACCTACTCTGAAGCTTCTTCACTTTTTATAACCTAGCATGGTGCCTGGCAAGAACCAGTAAGTAGATACTGAACTGAAATTGAACTGGGCCTATCTACTTTAATACAGAATCTATCAAGGTGCTATTTCACATACAGGTTGTTCCAAGGGTTGACTCAGACTCAATCAGCCCCTTTAGCATTTTTAGTTTTAATTATATTAAATAATTTTACAAAATAGGCCAAAAAATAAATTCAGAAAAATTAATAGGTAAAAGAGCATCTAAGTCTTCTAGAAACAATAATTCTTTGGTCTGCTTATCATTTTCATTTGTACAATTATTCTGTTCCTCCAAGATTAGGAACACTTAGCCTTCTTTTTTATTGAGTTTATTGTAATTTTACATCATATTGGGGTACAGAATGTAGAAAAATACATGCAACTCTTGTTGCCCTCCTCACCAGGTCCCCCCTTACCCCGCAAATCTTTGAGATTGGAGTTGGCATGAAAAACGTTCATGGCATTATTACTACTATGCATTCTTTATGACTTTGTCTCCCCCCACTTCTGTAATCACCCTCAGTCACTCCCCTGGAGAATCTGCTCATCCATCTGATGTTGCCCTTATTTCCTAATATCTCTCTAGCTTCCACATGTAAGAGAGAACATATACCTCCTCGTTCTTTGGGACTGGGTGCACTCACTTAGTATAAAATTCTCGAGTTCCATCCGTTTTCCTGTAAATGGTGTAATTTGAGATTCCATCTCACTCCAGTTAGGATGAAAATCATCAAGAACACAAATAATAATAAATGCTGGCGAGGATGTGGGGAAATAGGAACCCTATTACCCTGTTGGTGAGACTGCAAACTAGTACAGCCGCTTTGGAAATCAATATGGAAATTTCTCAGAAGATTGGGAACAAAACTACCATATGACCCAGTGATAGCACTCCTGGGCATCTTCCCAAAGGAAATGAAATCAAAATATTATAATCAAACTTGTATAACCATGTTCATAGCAATACAATTTACAATAACCAAACTATGGAATCAACCTTGATATTCATCAATAGATGAATGGATCACAAAACTTTGGTATATACACAGAATGGAATTTTAAATAAATAAATAAATAAGAATACTTACTTACCCTTCTAAAGATACAAATATACAGCACAGGGTATTAACCATTGCCAATGGAAATAAAGCTGATTGAGAAAAATGATATCTGGACAACTGGCATTATATTTCTGCCAAATTCCAAGCTGATGTTCATAAAATCTTACTGGAGGGCAACCAGTGCTAACTATAGGATTTCAAACTGCTGATTTGCAGAGATGAATCATGAAGCAATCTACATTGTATGGCTAATCAGAATTCCCATCCTTACCCACACTATGAAAAGAAGCTTAAATTTGCTATTTGGAAGCCACTTTAGAAAGCTTTCATTAATTTAAATTTCAGAGCAGATTTCTCCCTATCATGTGTATTCAACTAAAGGCCTATTAAACACAACACTATGATAAAAGTGAAAAAATAGCAGGTTTTTCCAAAGCACCCCTTTTATTTTATTCCAGAATCCAGAAGCATTGAAAATTCATGGATTGCTGCATTACTTACAATATTTTGGAGACTGGAGAGCACTGGTAATAATTTAGTGATTTTGAATTCTCTGCAATTTGATTAAAATATGAGAAACAAATGCTGCCATGTTCCTTAAAGCTGCCACCAAATTAGGCAAGGCAGTAGTTTGATAATTAGATGCATTTAATTCTAATTCAAAGATCATCTTTATTGAGAATACTCTTCATAGAAATAGTATTTAACTTACTTCTATTATAACATACATGATTTACTTATTATACTTCATCTGGGGAAAATGTACATATTCAGAAAGCTGCATTATTTAAAGTTGGTATGAATTTACTTGTATGTTTAATAAAGTTACAGGTTTAGTATTATTTGCACTTTGCAAAATATGCATATTGCTTCTTTTTTAATTTTGGGAATTTGTTGCAGATTTCAAGATGGCTATGTTTGTAGAACACAAATGTGATAAATTTAAAAGTCGGAAATGGTATAATTCCTGGTATTTTAAACATTTATAGGAGAGGAACAGGTTTTGTGGAAATCACAAATGGTAAGTAGACATGTTGAGCATGTTGACCTGGGAAGGCTCCCAGCAAAAACAAGTGAGATACTGCACTGTCTCTCTAATACCACCCACACAAAGGAGAAAAGAAAATGACAGCATTGTGGAAGTCTACAGATAACTAATCACTCCCATGCATGTCTTGATTTCAGTCTAGAGCCTGGTAGTGAAGCCTCAGGGACTCGGCCATCTACTTAGAGGCCAGCTTCACCTGACATAGTATGATAATTAGAAGTATTATTGTGGCCATTTATACTTAGGTTTTCTTATCTCTCTCCTGAAGGTGCTACAAAAAGAGATTATCTGAAAAGGAAGAAAATAAATACCAAAAAAAGAAAAAAGGTTAAATTCGGAAAAACTGTATGTTTTCAGGGATCTTCAAAAACTGATTAGGTAGGGGAATAAAGTATAAAATGATAATATCATGTTTCATGCAGTCTGACAAGGTAATCCCTAAGTGGGACAGTTTTTACAGTTGCAAATTTATTGCTCTGTGTAAAGTGTGACTGAGGAGCCAGAAACATAAATTAGTGAAAACAAAAGGAAGCCATTTAGCAGCTCATTCTACATTTCAATAAATTCGTGATGACAAGTTGGGGGGATTCCTAAAGGCATGAATGTACTAGTTTAACAGAACAATAAAATGGTATTCCAGGAAAATATATGGTTCTGATAAAATATTAAATTAATACACCATAAAAAGGAAATGGGCAGGTGACTCATTCACTATTCATTTGCAATGTTTTAAATTATATAAATTAAAGCAGCTTGATCCATTTAAAAGGCAAAAGAAATATCATTTAGTGGTTTGATAATCAAGTCTCCTTGAGAGATCATTGATCCGATTAGATATTGACCTCAATTTTACATGATTTTAATATAGTAGATGCTCCGGGTTCACTATACTTATACAAACATTCTCTTATTATTTATTAAACATAAGTTTATATCAACCTGGCTTTATGGATCTTCAAGTAAACATGTAAAAGCCCAAATTCAACATCCTTATTAATGCAAAAATGCATACTAATGCAAAAATACTACTGCAAAAATGAGACATGAAATCAATTGCTCTTTTTTAAATCAATTCCTTTTATTCTAAAATGACACAATTTTCTGTATGTCATATAAGAGTAGAATATGAATTATCAGAAAAAATTCCTCAACTATCTACTTCACTTTGCAATATGATCCCAGCCTGTATTTATAATTATAAATTCAAAGGAAAAATGCTTTAAATATATATCAGGCTAGCGTAATCTAAGCATATTGTTTTGCTGTGGTTCCTTTTCAGAAATGAATACCAAGATACAGTCCACTGTGCCGAAAACCTCTAGCTTTCCAAAAATTGAAAGCCTTTGCCAGTAAATCACAACTGTTTTACCATATGCCTCTTTGTTCTGCCAAGCATTACCAGTCTGTTCTACTTTTAAGCAAATTTCATTATATTATAGCTCAGAGCAATGCTCATTAAAAAGTATTACTGAAAAATGTCAAGTTGTTTTTATATAGAAACTGGAATTTATTTTCTACTGAAAAGCCAGATATTTATTGAACACAAGACATTTTTAAAACATTCCTCTAATTTCACAAGTTGCTTTGAAAATTGTTAGTTCCTATCATGATTGTGAGGATTCGAGTTGTCACATGATGACTAAAGTATTTTTTGTCTTGTACCAGTTAATGTTCACTATTATTTCCCATTGATGTAAATCAACTACTACCTTTCTGGAGCCAGCCTGGACTCAGATTAATGTAAAATTTTCTGTTTCTTCACACCTGTACTGATCTTCTCATTGATCGATCTGACTACTATGGCGCTCAGCCAGAGCCTTCCTGATAATTGTCTCACTGGACGTACTTTTAAGTGCCTACAAACTTCATTATAGCCTATTTACTTTGAATAGTATGATAAGGTTCAAAGAATACTGGGCTAGAAATCTCAATCCTGACGCTTTTAGTTGTGTGAATTCCAATAAGTCATTTAACCTTTCAGAGTCTCAGCTTCCTCATTTGTAAAAGATAATGATAATACCCTGCCTTCCTTTTTGAACCCAACTGTTGTAAACACAAAATTCACTTATGCATGCTCTCATAGTATGTGTCTTATTTACTACAGCCAAACACAAAACTAGAACACTTCATTGTAAAGCACCAAGCTTTTTCCCAGCAAACACTGTTCCTTCTTTTCGGACAGTAAAACTCACAGGTCTTAATAGTTTGTGATCCCAAAACAACCAGATTAACTTTCATCACCTATTGTAATTAACTTTAGCACTTAATTCTAGGGCCAACAAAGACTCATAAAAAGTTGAACTTTAAAACACTTAAAAAATCATGTTTGCTTCTTTTAAGAAGAATGTTCTTAGTCCTTTGAGGAAAATCAGTATACTCACGTTGGATCACACTATACATTTATACTAACAATAATAACAACAGTAGAAATAATCATTACTAATCCAATTGCTCTTAAGCCCTAGTCTAAATCATTTTCTGAAGATTCCTGGGGCTTTCCTAAAATGAAGGCCCACCCTGAAGATAAAGTTCATCATACTGTGAAGCCTCCTTCACTATAATCTACATCTTTATGCAGTAAAATCATGATGAAATGGAAATAAATGGCACTTTTGATGGAAAAGAAGTAACAAAAGGATATCTAAAGGGACAACAGGGGACAGAATAGGGGTGGGATGGGAAAGAACAGGACTATTTGATTTGACTTGTTAATGTTTATGAAGAGATTGAACATATATAAGACTGTCCATGTATAACCCTCAGGCTTTTCTTGGTACTTATTCCTGCTACAATCTCCTTCCCACAGGGATTTTTCTCTAGTATTACCTATCTCTTCCGCAATGAGAGAAGGGAGGTTGACCAAATCACCCATCACAAGACTGTCAGCATAGAACTTTCTATCTCACAAGTATAGGAGTGATAGTGAAGCTCAGAGTAAGCAAAGCACATTCTGTATGCTAGTATAGGACTTATGTTCCTTCAAGTACATTAAACAGTGTTTGCTGAGAAAGAACTCAGAATGACAAAAAAAACCCTAAGATTTCACTAGATTAAAATAATGGGGCACTTTCACTTTGCTATTAAGAGATACATATCAAGAGCCTAAAAATGCCGGTACTCTCTGCCCTAGTCATTCACATCAGGGAATCTCTCCTACAGAAACATTAACACAATATTTTGCATAAAGGTGCTCATTGCATGATTATTTAGAAAGGCAAAGCTTTAGAAATAACCTAAACATTAAATAGTAGAAGAATACTAAGTATGCTAAAATATGCAAAAAGAATAGGCAGTTGATTTTAAAATATGTTAGAGGAATAAAAATATTCTGATATATAAAGATCAATGATCTCAAAATTTTTTGTTACCATATGAATATAAAAGAGATGAAGATATAAATTGAGTATTTAGCAATCTTGGAAGTATAGCTGTCTTTTTACTCTCTCCCTTAAAGCACTTTTGCATATTACTAATCAATAAGTACTATAGATACAATCCATACATGCTGGGTATTTATTATGTATTAAAATTGAAAGACTAATCTTAGCTGGCAGTCTCTAAAAAATTACTGTGTAGACATGACTAAAGAATGCTTTAAACAAAAGAAGTAAGGCATGCTAATGTGTGAAGCCTCATTTTGTTTTTCAGTGGGATGGTTTTCTTGGTGACACTTTAAAGTCAATCTTTTTTCTCTTAAATTATAGGATTTCTATATTAAAGTTAGTATGTAGGGACAAATAGTGGCCCTAATTATGCAGAGATGCAAATTTCACAACCAACTAGGTGATTCCATAGGAATTATGGAAACAGTTTAGATTCAAGTGCCAGAAATAAGTAGTAATACTTACAGAATCAGTTAAAAGTGTTATGTCAATGTGGAGGAGAGAATAGCCTAGAAATGGACAGGGCCAGCTTCCTGAGAGTGTCATTAGAATGCCTGGATGTAGTCACATCCTCAAGCATTCCAGTTACATGGACCAATAAATTACAGTTTATCTTTAAAATATGGGGATTATGGCTTATAGACTGACCAGCACATAGAGAGTGAGGACTGACCAGCACATAGAGGGTGAGGACTGTGGAAGAGGAAAAAAAATAAGAGTAAAGAAAACAAAGAGTCTAGGAGGAAAAGGAAAGAAAGTGATTATGTAACCAAGCCGTGGCATAAGCAAATAACACTAAAGGAATACAGAAAAAAGTCATATCTCTTATTACTCATACAATATCATCTCCTTTTAAGTTCTCAGGAAATATTCTAATCAAATATTGTTCAGTCTAGTAACACCTGGGTTCAGGCAAACCTACCAATTATCTTGTCACTAGAATGGTGCCCAAGCAGTGATGGTGTTCATATGAACATGCTCAGAAAGGTTGAGGACTGTAAGACCACAGCCCTCCACAGGGGAGGCAGCATTGATGGCCTCACTGTTCCCAAGCACTGGAACCTCTCCAGTGTTTGCCCTTAGGACCTATTGACACATTCAGAAGGAAGACGGGTAGCACATATAATGACAATATTTTCATTATTTTATTTGAAGGACTCTTTGCATTTTCAGAATACATTAGATAGCTCTCCCACACTGATTATAAATATGTCTGAAGTCTGAAGCTGAAGATTAGTGAGGTCCTTACCCATCTAAAAATTTCAAGTTTCTCTAAAACTGAAACAAGAAGCAGAAAATGTTTAACAAACTCAGTGGCCAGATGCAATACTTTAGCACAAATGCCACTTTCCTAGAGTCAAGTATGTTGTATTTCTCTTTTCCTTGTTCCACGTCATCTCATGGCAATGCTGAAATTATGGGGCTTAGCACTGACAACCTTTACTTAATGTATAACTTTCTCATGACCAATATTAATTAGTTGAAAAACCAAATCTAGATGTTAATGAAAGGTAAAGCCTTGTCTATCATTTAATGCAAAGAAATTTCATTCATTAAGGAGCAAGAAACAAAGGCTGATTATATCTTCCTCTTCAGAGCTATTTTTAAAATAGATATTATTCTGGCTTTTCTTTCTTTCACCCAAAAATGAATTGTGTAGGTAGCATTTTTGTTGCCTCATTGTTTCTTATTCTAGAGTAAGTTGGTCCCTTTTCCTTTTGCTCACAGAGGTCCTGCAAATCAACTTCACATTGGGAAGCTAAAACCACCATGGTAACTCTACTCCTCTGTTGTAATCAAGCTAATCACAAGCTAATCCAAGATGATCAAGTAATATGAATGTGTTCTGTTTCAATGTGAGGACTCTTTCCAAGTCAATTTGGAGCACATCAATGAGGCTGATTGGTGTTTCAAGTTTTTATCCCATAAAAATGGTTATGGCACAAGGCAATGCACCAGAAACCTGTCCATAAAAGTTTATTAGCGTTGTTTATCAACATGGATATTATCTTCAAAATAAGAATGAAAAACAATCATTGATTTTTGGCAAAAGTATAAATATAAGAGTAATAATACAGTTCTCACTGTATACATGAAAAGAGACTAAAGACATCTTAAAATGCAAAAAAAGAGGAATAATATGCACTGATGACTTCTGACCATGAACCCATTTTCAATATTTTTCATAATAAATACATCATTTTAATAAAGAAATATATTGGGGATACAGTGCATATTGCCAGTATATAGTTCAAGATAAAAATTAATGACACTTATAATAATTCCACTTTGTTTCTTGGAAGTAGAACTTGCAAACCACCACAGTGGACTGGGTGCACAATCCTGTCAAAATTAGAAGGTGTGTCAATAGAGAATAAGCCTCAGAGACTTCCAAAGATCTAGAATATATTCTACATAAGGAGTGTGTCTTTTTAGCTTAGGTTTCCAGATAAATTTCACAAATTAAAAAAATTAGCATAAAAGAAAAGGCAGTAACTAGGAATTAGGTACCAATTTGGCTACATCTTGGCATATAATTTGAGGCAAGTCAATTAATTACTCAGCATTTCAGCTTCTGGATCTATCAGCTAAGGTAATCAAGTTGTTTGGAAGAATCCAATCAAACAATGCATGAGAAAGAACATTGGAAACAAATGCACTTTGAAAGTGTAAGTCATAAATTATAAAAGAGCTAATGTGTCAGGCACATCAATAAGTTTCAGAATAACCCTTAACATCTAGTTTTGCTTTGGTTGAGGACATGAGGGTAAATGTGCTTATGTTATTCCATTTTCTGGATAGCCATGGTGGGACCAATGTGGCTGAGAGTTTTGTTAATTAATCAATCTGGAACTTTTCCTGACTGGTACTTAGCATTATCAATCTAAGCTGTGTGTGCATTTCTCATTTAATCCATCAACCACTGATAAAAGATCACTGGAGTGAAGACCACTCCTCTATCTAGTGCCACCAATTATTCGGAAGGATAAGTGTTCTACATTTATCAGGTTTCAGGAAGCTGCAAATGGGAGAATTATATCTCTGGCATAAGTAGATCATAGAGTTGGTTTATGCTTCAAGAAACTCTATTTAGTGGTGACTGCACATAGTGACCTATTTTAAGAATCTTGTTGTACACAGTCTGATCCTGTACTACTCAAACATGTCAATTGTTGTGATTCACTAGTCTTCAAAGGTCTCAAGTTGGTATTCAATATTCCACTGGGAGCTTGGGAAATGGATCTATTCCTTCACTGAATTATTAGGCAAGTTTTAACATCATTTTAACATCATTTCATCAGCACAAGAGAGTCCAGAGAACTTTGCCTCTGTGAATTCAGAGAAGGGGCCTTGCACTTCCTTGGAAAGGAAGTTGGCTACTCACTTGTTCCCAGCAATAAGCCTCTATTCGGGCTCTTCTCTTAGTTATCACTGCTGTACCAGTCAGATCCCCAGCCGAATCTTACCTCTTGCCCATACCTAGACAGAGTCTCATCTAACTGTGAGAGGGCTCTTCTCATGAGGAGAATTGTCTCTTCCAGTGGGCTTTATAGAGCTGTTGTGGGGCTCTCCTCATCCCCCTCAAAACTACCTCTTCTATGGTTCTAGTTAAGCCACATCCACTCCAACTGCACTTACTCTCATTCCTACATCCAAACATTAAAAAATAAAATAAAGTCTTCCAAAATTCCTAAATATATTTCTGGTCCCAGTACTTTCATTAAATTATTTTTAAAGCTGATAGCCCATTAAATAGCAGTGAGTTTCAATTATGTGTAAGTTGGGAATGGGAGTGGCTGATAGGGGACATAGAAACTCTGTCAGATGTGTTAACCAGGAGCCAGGTGTGGTGGTGCACTCCTGTAACTCCAGTACTTGGGAGGCTGAGACAGCAGAATCATAGATTCAAAGCAAGCCTCATCAACTTAGGTCCTCAGCAACTTAGAGAGACCCTGTTTCAAAAAATAATAAAGTAGGATTGGGGTGTAGCTCAGAGGTAGAATACTCCTGGGTTCAAACCCCCAGTACCACACACAAACACACACACACACACACACACACACACAAATAGATGTGGTAGTCAGGGTATGTGGGTCATGTAGAGTCTGAGGGGTTCTTCCAGGGTTGTCTTACCTATCTGGAGGTATGAATGACTGCTCAGAGCCACCACCCCATCTATCCACAATGTTCCTGCCTCAGCTCTGGAACTTTCCTATCTTAACACCACCCAACTCATTTTCTCATAATATGGCCCCAACCAACAATGTATTGTTTACCTTTCTTTCTGAATTACCTTAAACACAATGTGGATGCTGCCATGCCCTTAAGTTTTTGGTATCTTTCCATCCCTTTGAAGATTTACTCCAAACTTTTCAACAAGGTAGAGGAAGCCACCTCTCCTGTGTTGGCCTTTCCTAGCTTTCTAGCCCATTCTGTTCCCATTCTGTTCCCCTCCTCCTTTCCTAGACCATCTCTCTAAGAGGCAGCCAGACTGAAGCATTATTTGCAGTTCTCTAAATCACACCACTCTTCAGAGTTTTACACAAACTGTTTCTCCTGACGGACTCCTACGTTACCTTGTCTACTTACTTTCTGCTCTTTAAGACCCCTTCATGTATTACCTTCTCCTTGAGGCCTCCTTTCAATTCTGAAGGCTTTTCAAGGAGTCTCCTTCATTTTCCCGTAGCATTAGCATGATTCTGCACAATCTACCACACCATACTATACCTGTTTAGCACCTGTCACCTTCTCTCTGGATTATCAGACTTTAAGTCAAAGAAGGTGTCTTAGTTTTCATTTTTTATATTCATACTGTCTAGCATTGTATTTAACACCCACAAGAGAATGAATGATAAGACAAAAGGTCATGAAAAACTGAAGTAAGGCGGTGCAGTTAAGTGGAAAGGTCCTGAGACTCACATTCAGCGGCTCGGTGAATCTGGACAAATCAAACAACTTTAGGACCAGCTTTCTGAGCTTTATATAAAATTAATGATATCATTCCCTTTCTACCTCTCAGTTTTTGTGAGAATAGGCTAGCCCCTGGAATTTAATGCTCTATGGTCTTACTGTTAATTAGTCCCACTTGTTACTTCATTTACTGACTGCTCAAAACACTCTCTGGATGATGGATTTTCAACTATAGTATCAGAGAGTGAGGACAGGTCCACCTGCTATTTCAGCATTTATTGCTTGTTAACTTCTCTAGGCCTCAGTTTTCCCATCTTTAAAATAACACCCCTTTGGTTTTTGTGGTGACTAAGTGAGATATTGCATGAAGGTTTCTCTTCTTTCTCCTCCTTCAAATTATTGTTGTGGTAGGTATTTAATAAATACTTGATGCATTGAAATTAATTAGATGAAACTTTTATATCAAGGAACCACAGTTCCAATTCTGCTTCTTGGACAGTATGCAGAGGAAGAAAGGAAAGGTGTTCAGCCTGAAAAGATTCCTTTTCTTCTAGCATGTGCCAGAGTTCTCCACTTCTGTCTTGTAACTCTGCCATTGAAGGGGATATTTCAACCTATTAAATCAGTTGTGAGATTTCCTATAACAGCTAGCGGTCTGCCTTCCCTGCTGTTTCCTCCACCAGATAATTTTGCCATAAAAATACAGGGCACATTTCCTTTCATTGAATTATGATGAATTTTCAACTGACTTATTCCACTTGTAACTTAGGAGTGTCCTACTTTTCCTTCCAATGATGCTCCCACTGAGATGGCATGTGACAACTCCCAGGGAAGCAGCAGAACTAGAGAGGAGGTCAAGGCAGTGACACATCAGTGAGCATTCCCTTTTGCTGAAGAAGAAACATCACTCCTCCCTTGTCTGCTCAGTCCGTCTCTCTCTGTTCTAAGGATCTTTTTATTCTGCTGTCCAGGAAGAGATTCATAAGCAAAAGCCCTTGATGAACAACTGGGACACCAACTTGCTCCCTCCCTCTCTCTCTCACATGTATTTTTAAAATACCTACTACATGCCAGACCCTGGAGATATGACACCAAGCCATCGCAGCCCCTGCCCGTATAGGGTGACATGGCATCACACAAATGTGTTCTCATAAAATTCAAAGTTTAAAAATGATCTCTAACAGCCGGGCGTGGTGGTGCACGCTTGTAATCCCAGTACTTTGGGAGGCAGAGACCGAAGGATCCGGGTTCACAGCCAACCTCAGCTCTCTCTCTCTCTCTCTCTCTCTCTCTCTTTCTCTCTCTCTCTCTCTACCTAGTGAGGCCCTCCGCAACTTCATGAGACCTGGTTTCAAAATAAAGTATAAAAAATAGGGCCGGGGGTGTAGAATGCCCCTGGGTTCAATCCCCGGTACCGCAAAAAAAAAAAAAAAAGAAAAAGAAAAAGAAAAAAAAATGATCTCTAACACCTACTTTAAATATATCAATAAAACCTGACATGTACTGCCAAGTTTTAAAAATAAGTGATCTTTTTGGAGGCCAAAATCCCTTAGCAACTGAGTATTTCATCTCTGGCTATGGAGAAAGCAGACATGATTAACACATATTGAACATGTACTATGTACCAGGTGTAGTGCTATATCTTTTGCATGTTTGTTTTTTTAATTTAACTCTTTGGTAGGACATTTGAAGCACAGTGCAGAGTTTGAAGAGAACAACAACTTTCTTTCCTTCTCTTATTCAAGTAGACTTTACCAAGCTCTCTTGTGTCCATAACCCTAATTTTTTTTTACTGCCAAAGAGAAACATAATGTAATACAGGGAGAGCTTCTCTCAGACACAGGAAGACAAATTCCAGTTGTCCGCAAAAGCTTAAGTCTCACTCACTACGCATGTGCTTCTCCATCTCTTCTCACTTCTCCCTGCTATTTTATTTATTTTTTATTTATTTATTTTTTGTCATTGCCACATCCTTGCTGCATAAGATGTGGGTGAAAAAAAGGGAAAAGAATTGCAGCTGAAAAAGCCATTAGTATCAACTGAAGACCGGCAAGTTCTGTGCAAGTTTGAGAAACTGGAGGACTGAAGAGAATGTACTGTAGGACACCCAATGTCCTATAATCAACAGCTCCTTCTACATGCATCAACAGAGCCAATTTGAAGACAAGCGTGTCCAGAATAACAAGGCCTTTGCACAGCATTCTGCCCATGCTCCTTGTAAGTGTAAAGATCAGAATATCAAAACAGGGTGGCAAGAAAGTGCTGGCATGGGGGAGAAGGCAATAATAAAAACAGTGAGACAGCATTTTTAAAAGCCTTCAGAAGCTTGACAGAGCAGGAGTTATTGTGGGATAGGAGGGGAAAGACACTGATGGATGAATTGAGGTATGCCAGGCATGTCTTAAATTAATTCCTTGCTATTGGTCACATGTGAAACTAAAGTTTATAGTCTCAGTGACTGATTGGTCTTTATCCCTATGGAAGAAGGAAATTGTGAATGACCTGGCCCTTTGCATCTGAGCAAATAACTAGAAAATTAGAGCAAATGTGCTACAAAAAAGCTCTCTGCCATCACAATGTATCACAGCTACACTCATTTTAAAAGAGGATTCATAAGAGCAACCGGCGGCTTTTAAAGAAAATATTGCTTTCACATTTCTCCCAAGAACCACAGATATCGGGGAGGTACAGGGAAGCAAGGTTTCTATCCATTAGGAACAACAGGAATGGAGTTTGACATGCTTGGCTAAGCATTTTCCCTATGATTTATGGGCTGAGGTGTCACTTACATGGATAAGATGAGATGGGAGTTGGCAACTGAAATCACAGTCTGAGAACAACTTCTATCAGAAACACGTAAATTGCTCACAAAAATGCATGTTCCTCACTGACTTCTGAAATACTGAATCCCAGGGAAAAGTCCCAAGTACCTCTATTTTTAACAAGCTCCCAAGAGATTGGCAGGATCCTTGGGTAGATAGATGGGTGTGGGGGTGTTCAGCAAAACAGCAGTGCAAGTTTCTTCCTATAAAGTCAAAGAAGGCCATAGATTTAACAGTTTTCTACAATAGTTCTAGTGTTAATAATGATACATATTGGGATTAATCTCACATAGAATAGTTCTGAAATGACACCCATTAGTATGGTTTGTTGCTGTCCAACCTCAGCTATGCACATTTTAGGGACAGTCTTTTTTGGATAAACCCCATAAAGTGCACAAAACTGGCCACCAGAGAGGGTTAGTTAGAAGACTGCATTGCTTCTCCAGTTTAGATGTGCAGATTATAAAGGTGGTCAAATGGGGTAGGGTAGAAAGTCCAGCATTACTAAACACTAAGCAATATACTCATTAGTGAAAGTCATACCTGTTGCAGAAGAAACAATACCTTTGGGAGATTTATTTAAAGGAATAAACCAGTGCCTTTGTCATACAAACCATTTCAAAAATGGTAAAACATTTGAGTTGAACTGGAATTAATGAAATACATTGAAAACAATGACTAGACAAATTCTTGGTCTTTAACTGGAGAATTTGGGCCAGTTAATTTCGATGAGTGCCACATGTTGAGTACAGCCACCCAGGGAATTTGCTTAGGTTCTGCTCAGTCAAGTTTGAGGGACAGAAAACCTGCCATATCCTTAAGGAAAATGCATGGACATTGTGGGAGTATATGCCTTAAATTCTATAGTCAGATGTTCTCCCTAATATGTGGAAGCTAGGGAGAAAATGGGGCATAGGAGGGACTCCAGACAAAGAAGGATAAACCTTTGTCTGGAGTCTGGAGACTACAGACTTGGAGATAGGAGGGGGAAGAAGGAAACACCCTAATGCACACGATGTACATACACAAATTTATCAAAGTCAATCACTGTGCTGAGCACGATAAGGAGGGAAGGGGGAGGGAAGGGGAGGGAATGGGGTGGGAATTAGGGGGGGGCTAAATGAGCAATGGGTGCATGTATGCCTCTACCACCCTGAACCTCATCAAGATGTATGATTACAATGCACCAAAAAAAAAACATGAGTCAGAGTTGGGAAAAAAAGTCTATAGTTAAAAATACCTTAGATTGTGTAGTTCTATGTGTATATTATTCATATACTGGTTTAATTGCTTTTATGCAATAATGTGTCCTTATTACATAGCACTTTCTGTTGTAGTTAATTATTTTTATATCCTCTCCCTTTTACTGTTTCTAGGGTCTGAACTTGACTGTAGAATGGATTTATTAATTTTAATATCCACAGGGTCCAGTATTTTGCGTAACACTGTACATATTTCCTTAAGTGCTTACCAAATCAATCTGTGCTTCTAAATGTTTACTTCGAGAAAGAAATTTGTATCAGAAAATCAATGAACATTAATGTAGTGATACTATATTTTTGGCACTATGCTACAGCACTGAGGATCAAAACAGGAGTACAAAATAATTCTTGCCTCTGAGAAGGCCATAGTATAGTAGGCCAGGAAATCTCTGAATATATAATAATGTTATAGCACATATATTTGCTAAACATATATTAATTTAAGGAGACTAATTTCCTGAATAAGATTTCACTATGTTGAGTTTGTCTGAATTCACCTATGCAATGTAATTAACATTGCTAATACATTTTAACACTAGGCTATATAGGTAACAAAGACAAGGGTATAATTTTTTATTAATTATTAATTTATTTAAAAAATTATGTTAATAATAATAATTAAGAGACTATGCATGTAATTAATATTTGTTTTATTATAAACATGTCCAGATGTATACCTGAATACTAAAAAACAAAAGAATTCAGATTTGCTATTGTGAGTGCTAAATTTTATCAGATGGTGCAATTCTGGCCTATAATTTACATACTATTCATTTGTTGATATAAAGACAAATTGCAGAAACAATAACTGTATTTCTAATTCTAAACAGGATTTCTGCCCAAGCCTGCAGACAGCATATCTTTACAAATGTGCATCTAATTCCTTGTTTCATAAATCTGACTATGATTCTGTTTCCATAACCAAAGCAAAGGAAGAAAAGTGGAGAATACTTGTTGGGATTCTCTGCAATATGCTTTGCTAAATGGAAGAAGTATGTGTGATGTTCTAATGGAAAGAGCATTGAACTTAGTGTTGAAAAGATATACACTTAGTCAAGATTCGTAGTAACTAATAGGACTGAAGAGAAGGAATCCATCTTATTTAGTCTTCAGTTCTTTTTTCTTATAACAGCAAAACATTTGACTAGGAAATATCTAATGTTACCTCTGAGTCTCTAGGCTTCAGTGATGAGCAGTATCCTTGGAGAGGATACTTTGTGGAAGAGGTGGATGGCTGCATCTAGGTCACTGAAAATCCTCATGTGGGAAGTTCATACCCCTTGTGAGATTCTTTTTCATATCAATAGCTCACACTCCCTCAGCATCACACCCCACCTGTATTCCTTCATCAATTTCCTAAAATGCATTTGTATTTAGGAATATCAGCAGGTAGCAACCACCACCTTAAATAACAATAATACACACACAAATAATCAGAACTTAAAAACCAAAATTATGGGGGAGGAGGGGAGGGATTTTCAGGACATGGTCTTAGCCATGCAGCTTCCTGGAAAATAAAGCAGGTGGCAAATGTTTAGACCCTATGTTTTTCTAAAAACAGGTAGGGGAAAATGTAAATTGTTTCTTTTAACATCAATTAATGAGGTTTTGGAAACTGGAATAAAAATATGGTTTCTAGATTCAGCTTGAGAGACTACCTTTTTTCCTCACTACTACTCACATGTCTATATTTCTGACAGCACCAAATGTATCTTCTCCTATTCTAAAAGGCTCATAAAATCTGCTGTTAAATGACAGCAGGCCAAAGCGAGCCTATAGGATCACAGATGGGTTATCCAGTTCAATTACAGACATTCCCCTGATCTCCAGCAAAGAAACCTGCTGTCCCTCTAATGCACTAACACCATTCCCCTGGGCAAGGTCTGATTTCTCTGGGTATCTTTGTCATAGAAATATTATATATTTTAGTAAATGCAAATTTAAGATAAACAGTCAAAAACAATTCATAGAGTGGCTTGTTTCAAAGAAATGGAGTGAGAAATCACTTTCTCTGGTATTTATTTTCCCAAGGTTTCTCACCCCTTCACAGAATGAGATTCCAGGTTTAGAGACATTAAGAAACAAGTAACCAGGGGACCCGTTGCCTGGATACAGCCTGATTACAACCAACTCACTCAGCTACAAGGAAATTCTACCTGATCCTTTAGGACCATTTGTCAAGCTACAGTATAATGATAAAGAAAATTTATACTTTGGTAAAGCCTTCAAAAATTATTGCCATTAAACTGAAAAATCTGGGCATCTGCTTTGGGGAAGAAATGGGAAATTAACATGACCATCCAGTGTCAAAAACTGACAGCCTAGACAAAATAAAGAAAAATTAGTTCAGCACCATGCACAGAATTCAGAAATCAAAAATCCACATCCAAGGCTGAACAAATAATGTCTGGGAATTGTACTGTCTGCCACGGGAGTTAGAAGCCAAGGCAGTGAGAAAGGCACTAATAAAGGACATTTGCAGTCTGCTGTGGTACTGCTTAACTTGTATTTCTCTGTATGTCTATAGCAGAACTTGCAGTAAGACACTGCCATTAACAGCTGCTTTGAAACATACACCAGTTGGTTTTGTTGTGCCCTGGCAGGTGGAAAAGATTTTTCAGGGCAATAACATTATAATAACATCTCATAAGTTTAGCAAAAGTCTAAGAATATTTATAATTAAAAAAATAGTGATCATGTATAATTACAATTTACAATGCACCAATAAATGAACATAAAAAGTTAAAAAAATAGCGATCAGTCTCAGAAAACAAGGTCTATTTTATACTTTAGTAAAAGATTTTTACAACTACATGATTATATCCATGTTTTCATGCATATATATATATATACATATATTCACATAAATAAAATATATAGAATTTTGTATGCATATGTAAATATAGATAGATGAAAGAGAGACAGAGAGAGAGAGGTTTTTGCCTTCAAGGACAGCTTGAATTATCTAAATGCATCAGTGAATCCAGCCTCCATTAAAAGTGTCTTTCTTGCTATTGATCAGTTCACGAATACATTAAACTAAATTGCATCTCACAGAGCAGTTCAAATGTGGCTTGTGACTCATCATAACATGGGCTTTGCCATTGATAAGATACATGATTTATTTTTAGAAGCATTGATCATACTCTGTTAGAGGATAGGGGTGTTAAGTTCAAATGAAACTCAACTGGCATAGTTTTGCATTAAATTTTTATATCCATGTTAGGAAATAAATTATATTTATTATTTTTAAAATTTTTACTACTTTTTAAGCCAATTTTGTTGAGGTATGATTGACCAGTCTACTCTTTATTCACAAACACTCAAGATTCTAAGGCAGCAGGTATGAACAGAAATTTGTAGAAAGCACGAGGTCTCTAGCATAAATTTTGCTATAGATACTATCAGAAGTAAGCCATTTTTGCTTTGAAGGGATTATTTCTTAATACTTCAGATATTCTCTGCACATCTACAATACTCTCATATATGGTTCCAGGGTAAAGTATAGGCCCTCTAAACTCTGGTTTCAGGGACTATGTCTTAATTACATTTGAACCCTCAGTATTTAGCTCAGTTGTAGCACACAGTGGACACTCATCAAACCTTTGCTGAAGTGAGTAAGTCACTTGCATCACCAAAGTAACTGCCATGCTGTCATGCCAGAGCTGTTTGAGGCAAACATACACGGAAAGAAAAGGAAGCCTCCAATTGTAAGAAAGCGTGTGCCTGGAAGAATATTGGTGGGAGATTACATATGAGAAAACAAGTCACCAGAGATCTCCTGATGGTCTTTAGTCCCTATCTCCACCCATCCTCCATGCCAGTCACTCAATATAATACTGTCAGGATTATTTTCCAAAAACATGAAATCACAATACTACTCAACTGCTTAAGCACTTACATTGGAAAAACGAATGAATTAATTAATGAATAAAATTATCTTTGTCCTCAAGAAACTCAGAATTCGTTTGCCAAAATGGAAATAATGCATGTTACTTTTAATAAAATATGAGTTGAGAGAAAAGCCAGGACAGAGTGAGCTGATCTGCCAGTGGAAGCTGCCTAATAAAGGATGGATTTGAACCTGGCCTACATATTTTAATGAATAAGGGAGCAAAGGAGCCAGTCCCAGGATAGGCAAGAAACAAGCAAAAACACAGACGGAGAATTTGAATAATACATTAGGAAAGATGTAAAGATAAATTTGGTGATGTATTGTTGAGAATAAGAGTTTAGGTTAGAACCTTGGGAAGTGTGAGTATTACATGAAGAAAGTTTTAAAAATAATATTGAGTTTCCAGGGATGCTGATAATGGAATATTTATAGGAGCATTTGGGATGAACCTGGGGATATCATTCGATTAGTTCATTTTTTTGTTTATTTATTTTAACAAAACCATGCCCTAATCTCTGCATATAAGATACTAACTATAGAGAATTCCTGTCCTAATAAAAGGTATGAGGAAGGATATTTGGGCACAGATGATAACAAAATAGGCAAGTAAGTAGATAACAAAAGGTCAGGTAGTGATAACTACTAAAACAGAGTAAGAGTTGTAAAGAACGGGGCAATTTATTTTAAAATATTAAATTATTCCACCCACCCAAAATATCTAGCACAGACATGGGCATAAAGTAGAAATACTAGCTGACTGTGGCAAGAGACCTGGGGTCAATGGATACAGACTTCCTCCTAATCAGATCTGTAGACAATAAGTCAGCATTCCCTAATGTGCTTTCATAATGTGTACAAATGCCTGGCCTTACCAATTCAACCTATAATGTGAGGATGTCTTGGATAGTCTCCACCAGACACAGAGGAATGTAGTGCAGGGTTTTCAGAACATCTAGGATGAGGTGCTGATAATGAGTAAGAAGTATTATGAAATATGTCAGTCAATGTGCTTAGCATTTTATGTCATACATATATTATACGTATACATATAAATATATATAATAGCATTTTATGCCATACATATATACATACACACACATATGTATATATAGAGATATATATATAAAATATATAAATAAACTTGAAGGTCATAAAAAGATCGGGAGAGCCATGGCTTCAAAACAAGCATGGCTTTACAAAATATTTCAGGGGCTCCTGTGATGTACAAAATTGGGGAAAAAAGAAGGCTACTTGTTTTATTGAGTAATTGAGCTCTTTAAATCCTATCAGCACACCACATATGAATGCAATTTTCAAGTTACAATGCCTACCTTGTTCTGAGCCATCCTTCATTAATGGTCAAGTTTCTTTATCTCAAATATCATCCTTCAAATTTAGGTCACTGTGAATACAGTGGAAACTTTCTACTTATTTAAACAATTGGTGCAAGTGGGAAAGGGTGGTGTAATATAGGGCAGGCAAATAAAGAGCAGAAAAATTACTTGAAAATATGAGGATAACAATTTCCCTTCTTGTTGTCCTCTATTCTCACTAAAATTTTATTAACTAAAGGATACTATTAGATCCAGTAATAAGCTGTAATATAACTATGTCACCTACTTCACTTCTTTTACCCATGAGAATATTTCTTGTTTCTATATGGTAAAAATTTAGACTCTACAATATTTCAGTCTTCTTATCAATACTTCTTATCTCCATGATCGTAGCACCACCCCTCAATACACATTCTTATGGTGTTAAAAAAAAACCTTTCTATTTTTCATTCATTCTGTTATTTAATGCCTTCAACCTTTGTCCAAAGGTTCTCTCTTCAAGTCTTGCATCCTGTCTTATTCCTTCATATGTGGCTCTTGATATTTATTATTATCTTCCAATAAGACACAGAGAGAGCTGAAAGAGTTAAATGTATTCACAAGCAAGCCTAGATTCCTATAGCTTTATAGCAGTGGAAAATAGAAAGAGAGAAAAAGCTGCAAGATAGAAAGACTGAAATAAATGACCTGCACCACCCGTAGCTGAATTCTACCTCTTTTCCCAGAATGTTTCATAAGAGAGAATCAATAAAAGCTGAATCTGAAACATTGGTGCTGTGTACTAGCTAAGCTCAGTGAGCTCCAAAGCTAATCCTGTGTTCTCAGAAGCTATAAGTGCAAATCCTTTCACCTTTGCTCAGGGGGATGAGCTCACCACAGAAATTGGCCTGTTTTTTGACCTCAAAATCCAGGTGGGACAGGGTTGGGCGTGGCAGAAGCAATGAGGGAAGATTTCCAGGCCATTTGTTCTAAACTGAGCTGCTTTGGCAGAAGGCAAGGACAAGGTCCAGTTTCCATGGCCCTGAGCTGGGTCACACAGCTGGAGTCACACTGCTCAACACAAATGCCTTTCACTCACCCACAAGCAGCACAAGACTTGCACAGAGGACTGCTGAGAACAACAGGCCCACAAGCAGCACAAGGACAGCCACAGAAGACTGCTGAGAACAACAGGCCCATGCCAGTGGCCATGCTCATTATCAAGGTTACCTAGTAGGTAACCCCCATACAACCTTCATGTCAGCTCGTGTTTCCCTATGACCATCTGATTAACATATTCAATCAAAACATAATTCAGACCAAAATGAACACAAGTAGCATGAGGCTCAGTATTTTTTCGCTTGTAGGGGTTTTTAAAAACCACATCATGCTTGTTCCCTATAATGATACAGAAAAATACTTTACAGAAAGATAGAGAAAAATACTTTACAGAAAAGTTCCCATTCACATGTTAAAATTTCATCGCCACTCCTAAATAAGCATTCTTATTTAAAACAATAACAACTAAAGAGTACAGGTTAAATTCGTGATAAAGTACCATATATTTGCATTGAAGCAACTCAGATGAAAAGCTGAATCACACAATTAAACAAATTTTGGATAGGCATTTAATACATTTGCTTATGCAAGGCATTTAGTTTCTTTAACCTTATACAATTTCCGAAACAGCATGAAACAGTATTTGTATATGCATGACACATTTAAAAATATATGATTATTTTTCATACTGTATTTTAACCAATTGTGAATTCCTCTTAAAAATGTGTTTTATAAATTATGTTCATGCAAACTCTACTAAATGCATGGAATAGGTTATACAAAAAAATCATGAATGAAACTGTAAAGTACTAGAACCAATATATAAATAATCAGCTGACTAGAGTATGCATTTAATATGTATTTTATAACATATCTGCAGGTTTTACAAGAATCCTGGCTTGAAAAAGCAGAACATTAAAATGAATTAGGACTTCAATGACTCAAGTTTTATTTCCTTTTGAAAGCATCTGAAAAATCTGGTGTATTACTTGCTTCTCATCTATAAATAGTTTCTTGTGTATAAAATCCTTGCTATGATGAAAATATTATATACAGAGAAATTTCTCTCCCAATCCAATCACCAATGAAAATTTAAAGCTACCTTTCTGGTATCTAAACTATAACAAACAACAACAAACAAAAACCTCATGCCTCTACCTATTCGTATTAAACACTTATTTTCTTTTCCTGCTTTGTCTTCACTATTATTATGTAAATTCCTATTCACAAGAACTTTGCCTCTACTGGGTTCCCTGCTTTAAGCACAAATAAAATAGAATGTAAACTAACATTACATTTTTCTTCATTATATCTCCAAGGTGGTCTGATTTCCTGTGTGGTAAGAATGTTTCCTTTCCTGCATTTCAGTCTCCCTCCAGTCCATCAAATAATGCAGTCTACAGTTAATATACAGCATTCCCCCATGAATATGATTCTCAAACAGTGACAGACACAAGTGTTCTTCCTTTATTGTGTGAAGCCCCAGAAGACAGCCCAAATCTTAGCAACACTGTGTTTTCCTTGCTTCTGAGCCATTCTTACAATTTCTTCCCCTGAGATTATCTCATCTTTTCCCTCAGATTCCTGTTTCTCAACTGACTGATGAATTTAGATTCTACTGAAATTTCTTCTCACTCCTATGTTTTGTATCATGACCTGGAAAATAAAAACTACTTGTTAGTAAGAAAATGTTAAGAGTAGCTATGCCACTAACATATGCTTTGAAAATTCCAAAGATATATGTTTATAATTTTGTAGATAATAAACAAATGAACAAACAAAAAACTACAAAGACTGAAACTTTGTTTTATCTTTAAAGTTATAAGCACTAATTTATTATTGTACATTCAAATTTATTCACTAAATGATCACTTGATATTTTAATTGATAGCAACTACCTTGACAGATCTAAAAAAGGAAGAACAAATGTTTTTCACCCATAGATAAATCTTTGCCACAGCATTTATGTTCATACTTCTGTTTTAATTCAAACATTTTAGTTTCACAATTTCTTGGTTAAGAGTCAACTCTTCCATCTAACCATCCTCCAGTTGACTCAGGGTGATCTTTTTCTGTTGGAATGTGAATCATTATCTTTAAACATCCATTTATGTGTTGCTTAATTAGTTGTGGTGTGGTTGTTGGCACTGCGATAAGAAAACTTTATAGTTTGTGACCTCTAGATGCTTAAAATCTAAAATCAAGTAAATATTCTAAAATATTACTGTGGATCCAATGCAGAATGGGCCACTTAAAATAATGTTATGAATAAACTGTCACTTTGACAGTACTGAGAACAGCATATGTCCCTTCACAGATCTTGCATTGTGTCCTTAGGCAAAAGTTTCAACAATTCCAAGAATTTATGGCCAGATTTTGAATTAAAAATTAGATTAAAATATAAAAAATTAAAAAACAGGTTTTTGAGAATGATTTACTTTACAAAATTATTTAGTCCACATATCCTTCAAATAATGTATTTTTCTGCTCAATTTATTAAGTGGATTTCAGTGATATGTTATCATTCATATAGGAGCTAATGTGGATTCAGGATTTGTTGGGAACACTAAGAATGTACAAAGGGAGGCCCAAATATATTGCAGGCATTCCATGCTAATCTTTGACATTTTATTTTAGAGCATTCATAATATTTTAAATTTTGCATCAACTTTTTGAGCCACTAGTGGCGACTTCTCCATTTGACTAAACATCTTGCATCTCAACAAATGAGTAGAAATTCTTTTACCAAAACTTCTCTGTATATTATATATGTGCTGTATATATATATATATATATATATATATATATATATATACACACTCTATACTATACATATATAATATTACAAAGTTACATATTTAATATTATAGAATTATGTATATCATTAGATTCTCATTTCAACATATAATACTTCATTTAGAATCATATCCAAGTAAAACTAATGCTTATTTTTATGGAGCCACATCCACACATCCCTAGGCACTCATAGTTATACTTCTGGGAGGAATGCACTTCTATGTTTTTACTTCTACCATGTCATCATGAAGCCCTCAGGGCCGATACCCACTGATCCCAGTCTCCAGGAAATGGAATGCAATCTAAGGCTAGGTCTGAGTGCACATAACTACATTCTGCAATCAAAGGTTCGAGTGACTTTATTTTGTCTCATATCTGCTTGAGAATACCCTTTGCCAGCCCATTTTCTCCCCTTAGAATGGCTTTCAAAGTTAGAAGGTCATTTGCATACTTGCAGAGAGAGGTAACAATTTCAAATGATGAAAATGTGTATTCTCTAATGCCAATATTTCCTTTTTAAGTACAGAGGGGTAGAGATCCAGTTATTTTAGATATTGCTTAAATTAACTGCCAGGAAAAGCCACAAGAGATAAATTTCCCTTTTGTAATATCATGTTTAATTTCTCTTACTTAGCAAATGGGATATGAGGCTTAAGTGGGTTAAAGGAAATCCAGTAAAAATATTTATACCATACAATTTCCCATGGTCAAATGCCTCAAAGCAAAAATTTTGTGGCTATTTTACTATGAATGTACCAAGGCTAAGAAGAGGACCTTTTGCAAGACTGACAGTTGCTTTTAGGATGGTTTACTGATTGGAACAATAAGCTCTTAATAATGAACAATCCGAATTGCTTTGGGGCCCAGACCGTGTTCTAGTCCTGGATACTTAGGTTCTGCAAAGCGTTTACAACTATTTTGGAAACCAAATACCTTAGAACCAAGACATTCCATATCTAATGTGTCTGGACTGGCATCATGTGAGGAACAGAACACTTCATAGGAGCAAGGTCAAATACTTGATATGCCTATTAAGTAAAATATGAAAGAAAAATAACACACAGCACCAGTGAATCTTAAAAGGCTAGGTACTAATCAGTATAAATTCACAAGAGTCAAAAGAGTGGAATGTTACAAACAGAAAGATACCTAACTGGGATTGGGCCTTGGGTAAATACATTTGGAGTCTAGTTTCTTTACTTGTTAAAAAGGGATAATTAGGGGTGGGGATATAGTCCACTGGTAAAGTGCTTGCCTAGAATGTAAGAGGACCTGAGTTCCATACCCGGCACCTCAAAAACTAAAAAAAAAAAAGGGATAAAATGTTGGCTCTACTAACCTTTTTTGGATTACTATAAAAATAAAAACCCAAATGTGAAAATGCCTTGAACTATAGACAATTCAATACAAATATCCTTTTTCATTTTTCCTGGCAATCCTGCAGGTCTCAGAAGAGGATCTGTGAACTGTGCCATTAGTAATATAGTGTGGGAAGAGTTTTTATACACCTCCCTTTTTTTTTAAATACTTGATGAGCTTCAGAGATACAATCAGTCACTAAATTCCCCAGACACATTTTGCAGCAGTGGCTGCTGCTGACAATCATGACTGATTCCACAGGGACTCAGGGTGTAAAGACAATGAGTCATTACAGGTGTGTCTGACTCACTCCATTCAAAGGTAAAATGAAAAGATGATGAAATTCAACAAACAAAAAGAAATCAGCTAGGAAAGACTTTTGCCCTCTAATTCAGAGGAACAGAATTCATGTATAATTTAATAACTGCTTTTCAATAGTCTTCTACTGCCTAGGTGCTGCCCCAGATCACAAAAAAGAGTGTTAACTAACTTCAAGAAATGCATTGTGTAATAATAACAATTTGGAGCACAATAATAGCATGCAATTAACAAAAGGAAGGAGACATTAAAAAGCTTTAATAAAAGAGATAGAGATAACATTTGAGGTAACTGTGAATGATTCCTGGGGTCTTAGAAGGAGAATATATATTCATAAAGAGAAATACTTGAGAAGTCTAACTTATTCCAAGAATATCCTGCCACAACTGGGAGGGGGCGTTACAGGGAGTTTGGAAAATGATACCAAAACACAGTCACATAGGTGGGAAAAGTTCTATAACACTATTGGGTGGCTATAGTTCACAGCAATTTATTATGTATTTTATATAGATTAGAAGAGAGGAGTCTGAAGCTTCACAATCCAAATAACTAATAAATGATTAAGGATATAGAAAAGCTAATTATCCTGACTTCTCTTGGTGTTTTATTATTATACATCATAGTGAGGTTCAGAGTGACAGATACATACACGCACACAGCAATATTTGTGCTTCCCTCCGGTTCCGCACTGATACCCAACCCTCGTCCCCCACAGATAGTCTTTACATTGATACAAGTAACTTCATGAATGAACAAAGTATTATCTGAGTAGTTACCTACCGCCATCCCATCTCCCCTTTCTCCTTCCACTTTGCTTTCCTGATCCCCCTCCCCCATTCCACTAGTGTTTCCCTTCATTTGTCCTCTTTATCCTCTTTGTTTCCCAGTTTCTCCCTAGATTCCACATATAAGTGAAAACATGTGGACCTTCACTTTCTGTGAGTGGCTGATCTCACTAAGCATAATATTCTCAAGTTCCATTCATTTTTCTGCAAATGACATAATTGTGTTATATTTACGGCTGAGTAGAATTCCATTGTGTGTATATATCAGAATTTCATAATCCATTGCTCTCTTGATGGACACCTAGACTGGTCATTATGCATTGCATACATGTATTGAATTATCATATTGTATTCCATAAATGAGTATAATTATTTCAAGTCAATAAAAAAGAATATCCTTGCCCGGCGTGGTGGCACACGCTTGTAATCCCAGTAGTTGGGAGGCTGAGACAGGAGGATTGCAGGTTCATGGCCAGTCTCAGCTACGTAGTGAGGCCCTCTGCAACTTAGTGAGACCCTGTTTCAAAATAAAGAATAAAAAATAGGGCTGGGGGTGTAGCTCGGAGGTAGAATGCCCCAGGGTTCAATCCTCAATACCCCAAAAAGAAAATAAAAAAAAATAAAAATAAAAAAGAATATCCTTCTACAGATTCTCTATCCTTCAAAACTTGACTACAATTGTGCAAACTACTGATGTTCGTGTAGTAAAAAGGTGACAAGAATAACTCACATTTAAAATAATTCCTTTTAACCTGGAAAATAGTACATAAAATCCCTATTGATTAAAAATGAAACATTTGTAGAGCACTTGCCTAACATGTGCAAAGCCCTGGGTTCCATCCTCAGCATCACAACAAAAGCCAAAAAGAGGAAAAAGAAATTTTATTATACATGTAATACATAGATTTAGAAATAAGAAGTAAATTAAGATAAAAAACATTGCATAAAGATTGCTTTGTGATATGCTTCCTTCACACTTACTAGTATGCCTGGATACATTTACATGACATTAAATACACACATTACAATATTTAATTTGCAATATAACTTTCAATGGCTCCCTGGTATACTATTATGTAGATTTTCCATCAGAATATTTTATAAGTCTTTATTATTATATATCCTGGTTATTTTTATATTTTGTATAAATTATAATGCATAGTCATCCTTTTAGATTAATTATTACATAAGCTCTGGTTATTTAACTAATTATAGAATTCTAAAATTCTGATTACTGGGCTCTTTAAAACTATCTTCCAAAATAATTACCCCAATTTTCATTTCTTCAGCAATGGGTTAGACTTGTTCTACTCATGTCCTTTTTCAATGTTGAATATTTAAATTGTAATGTTTTTCCCATTTAATATGGCAAGACAATTGTTTATCTTTATTTTTTGTTTTCTTAGAATATTAAGTTGCACACTTAAAATGTGTTTACTTTTTTTGTATGATCTGAGTGATCTTCCATTAATATGTCACAAGTCAATTTTGGGTGTTTTGCTAATCTTTGTTTTCCTGTAACCTCTTCTGTTTTCTTTTTCTTTACCACTTGTAACCACCCATTCATACGCCCTGAGGACACATTCTTGGATTTGGGTGTTAAAACACATTTAGTGTCAAGAACTGTAAAGTGTCTGAGATTTTACCTTACTTGAAAGCTAACAAATTAACCTCTTGCTGTATCATGAATCCTAGTAGAAGATCCCAGAATCCTAGGGTAGAGATAAAGTTCATTACTTGTAGCAAAAGTGGTTGTCAGAGTATCAGTATGGTTTGTGCTGGTTCTGCAAACCTGAGAATCAGTTAGCACCTGCAGATACAGTGGGTTGTATAATAGGAAGGGAACTCTGACCTTAGAGAATCCAAATATTTTATAGTGAGCAGTAACCATGCTTCAGAGAACACTGTATTATATTCTGGGCAGTATGCATTCATAAAGGGAAACCCTATGTCTATGTTCCAAGGCCAGTGGGGATACAAATACCCTTGAAATGATACTCTAAAAAGGGAAGAGTTGTCAGTGTCCTGCTACACAAAAGATGCAGAAATGCAAATTTGTCTCCAAGCAGCCCTGAATACAGAGAATTGGAATGGAAGGAATGAGAGAATCAAGAGCATTCATCCCCCAAACTTGGTTCCTGACTTAACCCTTCCTATATAACCTTATAAAAATAACACATTGGCATAAAGAAAATAAGTGAAGAGTGGCTACTAGTTAAGCTGACTTCTGAAAACTGGACATTCTAAAAAGGTAAAAGGTTCAGTAGACAGTGAATTTTCAGTTTATAAAACAGTTATCTACAGAATTCTTTAAATATCAAGTTCCCTTTGGGATGATGAGGAAGTAAATTAATCTACAAGAATCTTTGTATTTATTTTTTAGCAGTTATTTAAGAGGGTGTGCTCAGGATAAAACCGCCTCAATCCAAACCTGACCTTGTGGCTGGTGGAGTCTGTGAAACGGGGGCACTGTGAGGTACAGACTGCGTCTTCACAGCTTCTTAGCATGACTGAGATACAGTGCTTTAGACAGTACCTGCACATGTGGTTGGTGGAGTCATTAACTAGGCCTAAGTCCCTCTGTTGTAAATTGGGGGTACTGTGAGGTACAGATTGCGTCATCACAGCACTGGTTAGCATGACTGAGTTAATAGAGATACAGTGCTCTAGACAGTACCTGCACATAGGAAACACTCAGTAAATGTTGGTCTTTATTATTATTAATATTATTATTAATTATTATTATTATTATTTTCACCATTTACAATGACGTCATTAAGTTGATATATTCTTTTCTCTTTTTTCTCGAGTCATACAACTAAATACAAAATGTTTTCTTGACTCAGGGCATACATGCTAAATGAAAGAAGCTTTCTCAAAATCTAAATCTAACCAGAAACAGGTTAAGGTTTTATTCAAATTAAAGATTATTTCTAAAATTGGAAAAAGGGAAAATATTAAGAAAGGATTGGTGAATTCCTAAAATTGGGCCTAACATCTATAGCTTTTTTTGTTTCTGCATTTTCATATTTTTTCTAACAAAAAACAGTAACTATTAGAAAATGGAAATGTTCTATAGCTTTAAAACTCTGAAGCATACCATTCATCTTCAAAGCAAAAAAATGGTATATTAAAATATTTGTGGAGGAATGGAGTTCTGCATGGCATATCTCATTATTTAATTACTTTTTCTCCCCGAATTATAGTTGATTCTCTTAAATTTCCCATGAGTGACTCTGAAATTTTTTCAGAGATTCTGAACTAGAGGAGAAAGGTCACAGTCAAAGAAAAGGTGGTGAACAAAGAGGGAGAAAGAGTAAGAAACAGTGGCTATTGAAAAGACAAAGCCAGGCATGATGGCACATGCCTATAATCCCAGTACTTGGGAGGATAAGATAGAAGGATCACAGGTTCAAAGCAGCCAGCCTCAGCAACTTAGTGAGGCCTTCTGCAACTTAGGGAAACCCTTGTTTCCAATTAAAAAAATAAAGTAGCACTGGGGGTGTAACTCAGAGGTAGAATGCCCCTGCGTTCAATCCCCAGTACCACACACACACACACACACACAAACACACACACACAAATGACAAAGCTACTAAACAATAATCAGAGGGAAAAAGGACTTTGTACAAACCAATCCATGTATTTTTGAAAATTCTATTTGTTCATGAAACTAGCACTTTGTGCATGTGAAATGAACTTTGTTTCCCTGTCACCACTACCTTATTCTGTTATTACTATTGTGTCCATTTTACAGATGATATGACAACCTAAATTTTAAAAAAATTGTGTGATTTGGTCAAGAATATGCATGTAATAAACAATAGATCCAGGACTTTGATTCTAGAATTAAAAATTCGATTTCCATGTTATTTTCATTATAGTATATTGCCTTTCCTGATCTTGAATTCCAGCCAAGTACTTCTAAAGCCTACATCAAAAACTACTAGAATAATTCTCAGCCAACCCAAGCATCAAATAAAGAATATCCTTACTTCTGGTTTTCAGCCAGCATAGGGATACTGTTAAATTTCGGGGTTAGCTGATGCTCTTGGTTACATGGGGTTCCTAATTTTGGCACATATTTAGGTTTTCTCTGTGTCCCAGTTTATGACATTAAACTATTCAGCATACTTCTGGCTAAGTCACTATCCTTGGAGAACAAAACAAAATCATAGATCAGGCTGTTATTTTTATTTTGTCCTAGATGCTCTCATTTCTGGAATCTTCCAGATAAATCACAGGTGCAACAATAAGTCTGTGGGGAAGAGAGATGGTACTAGTAACATTTGAATAACACTCTCTACCTTTTCCACACTTTAACCACTATTCACAGTGCATTGCTATTCAGAATATTTTTCTCTCTAATACACTAGCTATAAATAAAGTAAATAACTTGGTAATATACATACTAATTTGTTGTTCTTAACATACAAACATGGCACTACTTTTCCAAGAGAAGGAATGACTCACTTTGAAACACCAGTCCCTCACAGACATATCCATATCCCTTCACTTAGCTTATCTTTTCACTGGAATTATAGGACTAATGTCGCTATTATTTATAGCTGATGTACTTGTTACCATTTCACCTACTCACCCAGGCAACAAACAAACAAACAACAACAATAAAAAACAGAATAATCATATTCTGTTCTTTATTCCTAAATTAGCATCCTGTTCCATGTTTAAAGAATACCTTCTCCTTTCTCAATGGTACAAGTAACAAATTTTCAAAGCTTCATAGAATCAGGTCCTTCACACCTCCTGCTGAAATCTCATGCTTTGGAAAATGATATCTGGATAACATTGATATTTGTGTGCATGTGTACATATGTATGTGTGCATGTGTGTGTAAAGACAGAGAGGGAGATATTGAATGTTTCTTTCACAAATATATTACTGTGTGTCTAACACCTATCAGGCACTATGCTAGGGACTAGGCATATATAATAAACCATAAATAGACCCTGCCCTTGAGGAACTTAAGTTTTTGTTATTTTAGATTCAGACGAAGAAACAAATGATTTTACTATGTGATCATAAGTACTAGAACATAAATGTGTACTTTCCAGAGACAAGACTTCTTGAAGGAGCTAGCAGTGCAAACTAGGTGCACAGGAGTGGTCCTGGAGAGGAATGTGGAAAGCATTACAGGGAGAGGAAATGGAAGCATGAATCAGAATGGTGAGCATGAATAAGTATTGTGAGCAGTTATGAAATGCCACTCATAACTGCCAAACCTGAAAGCTTGGGGCAGGGAGTGGTAGGAGATGAGACTGGAGATAGGTTACGAGGAAGAGGTCTGAAAGTTAACCTGTAGATAATGAAGAATCATCATAAGATTTGAGATTTGAGTGTGACAAAATCCTATTTGCTTTTGAGGCTTGTCAAGGATGGAATGGGGTCAAGATCACAGGCAAGGGACGAATTAGGGAGGTAATGAAAATAGTGTCCAAAAATATGATGAGGGCCTAGGTGAGAGTGATGGTGATAGGACAGGAGGGCCACAATGGGAGCACAGTGCACATGATGAGATCCTCTCTCCCGGGATACATGAGAGGGTGTCATGGACTGAACTGTGCCCTCCCAACATTCACATGTGGAAGTGCTAGCCACAGTGTGACTGCATTTGGAGACAGTCAATAAGGTAATAACTGAGGTCAAATGAGGTCACAAGGGTGGGACCCTAATCCCACAGGAAGTGTCCTTATAATAAAAGGAAGGGACACAAGTGCTTTCTCTCTACTGCACACAGTGGAAAGACTGGGAGGACACAGTGATAAGGCCAATATCTGTAAGCCAAAAAAACCAAAGGCCTCCAGAGAAGCCAATGGCACTGGCACCTTGACCTTGGACCTCCAGCTGCCAGAGCCATGAGAAAATAAAGTTCTGTTGTTTAAGCCACCTGGTCTGTGGTACTCATTACAGCAGCCCCAGCTGATTAATACAGAGGCATTGTTGAAAGAAGTGGACAAAAAATAAAGAGAGAAACAAAAGCAATGAGGCAGAGTTCTGAATGAGCAGCAACTCTGAAGGAGGCACATAGGAAGGGGCCTCAGGCTGCAGCTTGGCAGAATGAAAGGGGAGAATATAAGCAAGTTCCTTGTATGAGAGCACGGAGAGACGGACTTCAGCTTCTGAGCAGACACTTCTGTAGTGACTGGGTTGGTAAATCGATGTGCGCTCTTATGGATCCTAAAATCTATTTCCATGTCTAGAGGCTCTGCTGCAGCCGCAGTGGTTTCTTTTGGGCCTCACTTCTCTGTGTGGGGTAACAGTCTCACCTCTGCCCTCCTCTGGCCTCCCCTCCAACAGGCCTTTCACTGACATGCTGAATATGCGAAACCAGGCGAGTGGAAGAGGAGATGTCAGAATGTGTAGGAAAGAAATAAGGACTCCAGAATCAAGAGGTCTTGGGATGCTGTGTTAGTAATCCACAAAGTTTTTGAAAGAATATGAACTATAATCTATATATGTGATATTGATATGTTAGCAATCCAAATTATAATACCAGGAAACTACTTATGCACATGGTGAAAGCCATCTATGTAACACAGGAAGTGTGCCTTGATGCTGTCTCTAAATGAAAAAGGGCTCTTTTTAAAATGACACCACAAAAATCTTTTTTTATTCACCTCTAGAGCAGATTGGCTCAGTTTAAATGCCAGACTATAAAAGCCAACATCCACACCCTCAATACCTGCAGATTGTGAGGAAAGAAACCCAGGAACCCACTGAGTGCACGTTAGTTCAGCACCTGCCACCATGAGGCCTGGCTTTTTGGACAGAATTTCATAAATGCAAGGAATGAAGAGTAATGATCCTTCTTTTACTTCTATGCCATTAGAGTCATCAAGTTGAAGACAAGTAAGACTATAGGATTTACAGTCATTGTGGAGGAATTGGCAAGTAGATTATTCTTCTGCCTGCTTATAAATAGTTTGAATTTTGATTTGAGGCATAGACTCTGTGTGTGTGTGTGTGTGTGTGTGTGTGTGAGAGAGAGAGAGAGAGAGAGAGAGAGAGTTGTGTGGCAATTCCCCTTCTTCTGTCTTCTGTATTAACACATTACACCTGTGCTTTTAACGTCCATATGCTATCATATTTTAATTATACTGATTAATGGCTGCATAAGAATTACAAATGGTAAACCAATCTTCCCTCAAATTAGCTAAGTCAATCTGCTTAAAGGCAGAACAGTGAAATAGGACACTGCTAAAATCATATAGGAGATGGAAATGTCTTCATTTGTTTTTGTTTGTGTGCTTTTAATTAAAGGTGACAGGATGGGTCTTCACTCTCAGTGCAGCCAGCTCAACGCACAAAGACGAATGCATCTATAGCTGTAGGGCAGCATCACTATCTTAGCATTATTACTTTCGCTATTGGGAAAACATCTGTGGGAAATATGAAGAGAGGGGAGATGTTGTTATAATGATACTAGAAAGAGATGTCAAAAGAAATGTTGTTTCTTCAGATTTGAAGAGCTTTATGGAGCACACCAATGAGTTGTTCTGACCCAACTCTCTTTTGAAATGTCTCATAGCATCTCCAAGAATCATTTCTATGGATCTCTGGCAAAACAAAACAATAAACAAAACAGAACCAAACCAAACCAAACCAAACAAAAACTCTAACTTAATTTACCAAGTAACTTAAAGTAGAATAATTTTCTCCCTGGCCACTTTTAGGAAAAAGGAGAGATCTACTTAAAAAGAAGAAAAAGGACAACTTTATAACTTTCCCCAAAAGACTGGAGACAATGATGTAGTTATTTTTCCTAAGGACATTAGTGGCCCAGAGGGGCAAGGATGGCATTTGACACTAGTGACCTGCCCTAGGGCTTTCTGGCTGCAAAGCCCCCAATTCCCTCATCTGAAAATGAAGAGCTTGCCACTTCTCGGTGTGGCACAAGGATTAAGTGGCATAATGTACATGAAGTATCATGGACACTTTTTGTCTTCTGATCTAGTGTGAGCTTTTAGAGATACAGATCCCAAAAGGTTTTGTGCTCCAAAATATGAGGCAGCAAACATTGCCTTTCAGTTTGGGTGTTTTATCTTATCTGTACCATCCTTCCCCATTCTTCTTACATACTTTGCCAAGAGCTTTCTGTTGATAGTACATCAATGTCATATAACAATTCCACAGAAACTTGTTTATGTAAGTTTAATGCTAGTGGATAAGGACAAGGTCATCAGTTTGGGGTGAAAATTTTTATAATATCACAGGCCCTTGTTTCCAGGATACCTACTAGTGGCAAAGTGTGTGTGTGTGTGTGTGTGTGTGTGTGTGTGTGTGAAAGAGAGAGAGGGAGAGAGAGCCTCCTCAAAAAGAACTCCTCAAATCAGAGATAATAAATCTTATTCTGAGAACTATTCTGATAATTTTAATATATTATTATACTATATTCTAATGATTATCATAATTTTATCTTATTTCAGAATAAGATAAAAATGTAAATGCATCAGTAATGGTGGTCACAACTGCCTCATATGTACCCAGAACTGAACCTTAGTAAAAAAAAAAATGAACATAACATAGTCCCTGTCTATAATGAGAGTAAAATGTAGAAGGGCAAAAGAGACAAGTCAATCAGCAATGATCATACAGGCACTAGAGTAAGGTAACTAAAGCTGTGAGTGTGCATGGGAAGTCTCTCAATAAGAAAACTTATTTTCTACAGCCAGAAATTAGGTTTGGAGCCCAAGCAGCAAGTATATAAAGAGGTAGCTGGCCGGGCATGGTGGCACACGTTTGTAATCCCAGTACTTGGGAGGCAGAGACCGGAGGATCCAGGTTCGAGGCCAGTCTCAGCTACTTAGTGAGGCCCCCCACAACTTCGTGAGACCTGGTTTCAAAATAAAGTATAAAAAATAGGGCCAGGGGTGTAGCTCGGAGGTAGAACGCCCCTGGGTTCAATCCCTGGTACCGCAAAAAAAAAAAAAAAAGAGGTAGCTGCCTGTGTGTGTATGTGTGTGTGTGTGTGAACATGTATGTAAGATGTGCAGTTATAATTAAAACCGTCAGCCATTCTGGAAAGTATGAAATTCCTTCAAATACCTTTATTTATCGCACTTTATTTAGTAGAAAGTTATTCTACTTTAAGTTACCTGGTAAATTAAGTTAAAGGGTTTTGGTTCTTTTTATTTGTTGTTTTGTTTGTCCAGAGAGCCATAGGAGTGGTACTTGAAGATGCTGTGAAATTTATAGCTATTCAATAAGTTTTTCAAATTCTTGATGGATGGTAGAGAGATGGAGAGACATGAAGAGTGGTACGGTTTGAATTCAAGGATTAGGAACTGGCTTAAAAACAAAAGGAAGAATATGAAAAGTGAGGGGACAGCTTATGTAAGGTCTGTGGGCTAAATAAAAGAATTTGAAGGAATTTCATACTTTCCAGAATAGCTGATGGTTTTAATTATAACTGTTCATCTTTTGTACATTTTCATGTGGTGTTTTTTTATATATACATGCAGGCAGCTACCTCTTTATATACCTACTGGTTTGGCCCCAAACCTAATTTATGGCTAACAGTTCCTCCACATACAGACAAAAAGAAAAGGGGCAAATAGAAAGTGTCTGTTTGAGACATCTGGAAAGACTTCATTCTATTAATGCAACCAGGAAATCATATGGCTTAACAAAGATTCACTGAAGCCTCATCTTTCAAGCACAATGCAAGTTTAAATAGATGCCAGCTCCATTCAATCTCAGCTACAGGGCAATCACAACTGTAACTAACTCCTACGTCTTTCATCTTTTGACAATGAAATTAAAATATTGCTTCATGCTATAGGAGAACACTCTGAAATAAATAATCCCAAAGTTTAAATAAAACTGAAAATAATAGCAATGTCTTTCTAAGACAGTGGGCGGCCACATTAATGAATGGAAGCTCTGTATATAAGTTGAACAATCACACGTGGATTTTGAAGGACTATGGAGAAAAGACTAAGCTAAACTGTGGACAGAAGATAGTTCAGAAATCGAAGCCAAAATGAACCAATTCAGATAAAAGAAATAATTGTATTCTGAAAGAAGGGATTCATAGGGAAATTAAAGAAGACTGATGGTATTCACCTGAGATAGCCAATTACAGAAAAGGAAATCAAACGTGTACCTTACCACATTAAGTGAGATGAAGATCATTGTAGAATATTAAGTTCTCCTTGCTCCTAGTTTGGAGTCCCTCAAGACCTTGGTTTCCCATATTATGTCTCTTAAGAAGAATGGGTACTTTTGCCATTAGCCAACCAAAGCAGGACCAGCCTTTTTCTCAGCCTTTTCTCTCTGTCAGCTGCTAGGGCAATATACTGTCCTCTTACATTTATGTAAACCTGGCCTTTGGGTTTTTTTGTGCAATGTCAGCCTAGAAGGCTCCATAAAAGGCTGTATACTGCTTTAAACTTTATTCATTTCTCTTCTTACAGAGAAACAGGGCTTCCCTCTGCCATGGCTACCTAAGCATGAGACTGGTCCCACTAAGTTCATGCAACTACTTCCTTTCCTCTACTCTGTTCTTCCTCCTTGGGAAATTTCAGCTTGTCCCAAAGAGAGCTGGTAACATCTTGAATTTGAAGCTGCTTTAGTGACTCAGTAGAGCTGACCATCTTAGACCACTTGAGGCTTCCTTTTCTTCAGGCATCACCTCTCTAGATTCTGGATGCCCAAAACAACTCAGTTTCCATCCACTCACTCTCCTCTGCATAACTAAAAAATAAACCAAAAACATTAGAAAGATACTATTTCAAGAGATTACTATACTATGCAATAAGAAAACTTGTTTGTTCTTTGAGAACAAACACCACTCTATGAAATAAATACTGGTACCCAATTTTTAAAGTTTTGTGGATTTTTCTTGGGGGGAGTACTATTTTTTCTAAAAATGGTAAATATCTCAACAGATAAAAGAGAAAAACAGTAACTGAAACTGGATTTATGCTTCTATTTATGTAAGAATTAAATGCAACCGAAACGGGTTAAAAACCTCTCTAAAGTAAGATATGAACAGTGTATGTAACTAAGAGTAAAAGCTTTGGAGAGTTATCAGACTTTATAGCTTAGTGTGAAAGTAACTGCTTTACTAACAGTGGAATTGGAAATTGGAGAAATTCTCTTATGGGATAGAAACATTCAAAATGCTTAAGTAGATTGCAAACTGCTTGCTATCAAAAGAATTGTAGCTTTGCCTGTAAGTGGATCTATGGCTCTTCTCCACACAAAGGAGATGTGGTCTTCCATTTCAGGGACAACAATGGGTAGATTTTAATTCCCAATGGAATGTCAGGAGCACCATTTGCTCCTCCGCCTTTCAAAGGATGCATCTCCTCTCACTTTGAGGCTTTTCCTTCCATTTAGTCCTCATTGTGTAACCCTAAGTTTGCCAAGTATACACTGGTGGTCACTGAAGACTCTTTGCTGAAGAATAGCTTAATAATGAATTGAATTTGTATTTATTTATTTATTTATTTATTTATTTATTTATTTTGCGGTACCAGGATTGAACCCATGGGCGTTCTACCTCTGCGCTACACCCCGGCCCTATTTTTTTTTTATACTTTATTTTGAAACCAGGTCTCACGAAGTTGCGGAGGGCCTCACTAAGTAGAGAGAGAGAGAAGAGCCGAGGCTGGCCGTGAACCCAGATCCTCTGGTCTCGGCCTCCCAAAGTACTGGGATTACAAGCGTGCGCCACCACGCCCAGCTTTGAATTTGTATTTATTGAGAAGTTCTTTGAGAAAAATTTCTCTGTAGTGTATGCAGCTTATATAGCCCCAATTATACATTCCTGAATGTGATAATTTGGGAGTTATTCTAAAGCTAAGAACTTTGTTGAATGGATAAGAGGTAGAGTATTTTTTTCTCATAAAAAGAACTTTGTTAATGAATATTATTTTCTTAAACGTTAAAAGATACGGTTATACCTTTTATATTGAATTGCCATTTATGAGCTTTTATTTGATTGTATTAATTTAAACAGAAGAATCTGGGTCTCATACTCAATCAGAACCAAAAAAACACCTCTAGGAGGATACATTTCAGTGTTATATTCAACATAGGTTTAAAATATGCCCTGAAAACACAGTCCTGTCACAGCTGAGATATGGGTTAGAATTAAAAATAATTAAGTGGGAATATAGAAAGCAATATAGATGAAAGGAAAAAAATTGTCTAAAAATAAATAAATTAAAATCCCATTTGAAACAAAGTATACTGGAAGAACATTAATCTGGGTCTCTATAACTAATTAGCTTCGTGACTGGGTAAGACAGAATTGCTCTGGATATTTATGCAAAACTAGGATTATGTGTGAGGCAACTAAAGTTTAGAAGGATGGAAAGTAATTACAAAGTAAAGAAATTGAGCATAAATGTTGACTATTATCACAAATTGAGTGATAAAAGAAAAACAAAGACATTAATATTTGTTCAATCATCTATTTTATAAAGTTATAAATCTGATACAGAGATCATACCTATTTTGATTACCAACTTATCTCTGCCTAGTACAGTGAAGATAATCCACTAATCTTTTAGAAGAAAGAATAAATGAGTTTTAAATATATTATCTAGTATTACAATACAACTGTGGTCTTGTTTTTCAGGTCTTTGCTAAGGAAACAGATGGATGTGTATCCTCCCTAACATAAAAATAGGAAGGAATGGCATTGGCCATGTTCAGAATAAAAAGAGAAAGCTAAGATCTGCAGAAGAAATAAATTTCTCAAAATATTCTTTGTATAAGAAATAAATTTCCATTACATTAAATTTCAATTTCTGTGGTGCATGCCTATAATCCCAGAACTTGGGAGGCTGAGACAGGAGGATCACAGATTCATGGTCAGGCTCAGGAAATTAGGCTATCTGCAACTTCATGATACCCTGTTTCCGAATAAAATAAATAAATAATAAATAAATGAATAAATAAGTAAATAAAATGGGGCTGAGGGTGTAGCTCATGGGTAGAATGCCTCTGCATTCAATCCCCAGTGCCACAAAAAAAGAAATTTTCTAAAATATTGTTAATCAGAAAATAGGTATACATTCTTCAGTTATACTGAGAGCATAGCCTTAGCTCACAAAAAAGAGGTTCAATAGATAATTAAAAGCAAATTAAATGAAATAAAATGATATAAAGAAGGTATTGCTACTTATTTAATGAATATAGTATTAAATACTTCATGAAAGTTAATTTTTATTTAAATTTCTCAACAACTCTGAAAGATGTTGAGAAATTTATATACCCATCCCAAAAAAGAAAAAAATAAATATAAGGAAGTTAAGTGACTTATCCAAAATAACACAATCTTTAAACAAAATTGAGACTTGAGCCATACTACCACTGGCCTGTCCTTCTTTTCAGGATAAACCCCACATTAACTGAGGATCTACCAGCTACTAGATGTTTTGCAGAGTACTCTTTGATAGGAAGGCAAATTGAATACTGGAGACAGTTTTCTCCAATCAGTGTAAATTATAGGATGACAATTCATTTTGTGAGGTTGACATGACTTTTATCTACAAGAAAAAGCAAAGTTTTTTTTAAGAAGTTTTGCATCTCTTCATAAGAAAGGCATTGTGTTAAAAACAACAAATATAAACTCCTTAATAGAAATGTTTGGTAAAAGTCTATAACAGTTAATAATATGAATAAAGGTATATAATTTTCAGTGGAAATGTCCAGAGAAAGTATGCCTGGATAAGACAGAGATTGGGTAAGTCTCAGCTGGGTGGTCATGGATGGTACAGTATGGTCCATAAGACCATTGTTGTGACATCTTCATGCTTGGGGAGGGAAAGCAGGGCCATCTCTGATGTCAGGCTCCACTGACCCTTCACTAAAGGCAAGGCAGAGAGCTGAGGTTTATGTGCTCCCCCTCAGCAGAGGTCCAAAGTTAGTAGGACTTTAAATCATCAAGAACTGCTACTCTACAAACTCCAAAGGATTCTGAAAAACTTTATAATGTCCCAATGCTTATGTTTTGATTGTATTGCCATGGGACTTAGCAGAATATCCTTAAAATACTAAGGTATGTGCTCTTTTAAAGAAATAGATGAAGAGGTAGCAGAAGAGACTTTCTTCACTCACATCAGGCTTGGGAAGGATAAACAGAAGATGAACACACAAAGGGTCCTATTGGAGGTTAGCCACAAACGAGAGAAATAAAACCTAAATTCCTAAGGCTTGACAAGCCTGGACAAGACAAAAAGAGGAATACATAAATAAGCTTAATACCCCCAATGGGCCCTGAGCCTGAGCTGAAGAATCATCCAAGATGATTCACATGCAGTAAGTTTATTGTCTTAATGAGCAAAGTGTTGAAGCCTCTGTCTCAGTGAAATAGAGTTGTAGTTCTCACCCAGGGTCAATATTGAGCCACAGGGGACCTTTGGCACTGCTATATACACCTTTGGTTGTCACAGTATGGAGAGGTTTGCTTCTGGTATTGAACAGGGTAGAGTCAGGGATGCTGCTGAAGGTCCCACAATTCACAGGGAAGCCAACTACAATGCAGAATTAAAAGCCCCCAAATATCAATAGTGTCAAGACTATGAAACCTTGGATTAGAACAAGGATAAAAAGCAAATTCCATTTTGAATAGGCTTTTTTTTTGAAGTTTCAGATTTTTTTCTTTTGGCTACATCTGACTCAAACAGGGCCTAACTACAGGACTGACGTTGGTCCAAGGTACATCATTTCTCAGCATCAAATTCACATCCTCTTTCTTATTTAAAATACACTATTAGTTATTTGTCACTCAAAAGGCTCCTACAGCCAGGCGTGGTGGCGCACGCTTGTAATCCCAGTACTTCGGGAGGCGGAGACCGGAAGATCCTGGTTCGCGGCCAGCCTCAGCTCTCTCTCTCTCTCTCTCTCTCTCTCTCTCTCTCCCTCTCTCTCTCTCTCTCTCTCTCTCTCTCTCTGTATTTAGTCAGGTCCTCCGCAACTTCGTGAGACCCAGTTTCAAAATAAAGGATAAAAAATAGGGCCGGGGGTGTGGCGCGGAGGTAGAACGCCCCTGGGTTCAATCCCCGGTACCACAAAAAAAAAATAAAATAAATAAAATAAAAAGGCTCCTACAATTTAACAGTCAGGGCATATTATGGCTGTTAAAAAGATGCCCCTATCATACTGCATTAGATGGGGGGGGGAGCATTCTGCAGTGTTTTTAAGTCATAAAGAATTCTAAATATCTCCCACTCAACACATTCAGGCAAAATGATAGTATAATTTCTGTTCTGGGTGGCACTTTTTCATACCTTTATGTGTCTTATGAATGAACCATAGGTAATGCACTATCTTTCTTTAATCAAGTCTGCATTGTAATTTCTATAAAAAGTCAATTAGACACAAGGAGCAATTACTTGCTTTTTTTTTTTTTATCACAGCATCATTTACTTTCCCAGAACAGAAGCATGAAAATGTGAGGAAAAAATCTCATCTACCTCAGTGTATTTAAATAACATATGCACATTTTTAAAGAAATGCAAAGGAAACACTACTAAATATGCAGTATATTAGCTATACATAATTCTCCATTTGCATCAATGTTAATGTTCAATATGGGTAATACTAACAGCAGAATCCTAGGATTTCTTTTTGAAAAACAATTTTTTCATAGTCAATATTATGGCTGAAAACCCTTTTCAGAGTCTTACAGTGAAAATGTAATTAGACAACAATGTGCTCATCAACCTCATCAAATCAGATTCATAAATGACCTACTTAGATGTCAAATAAACTGTAAGTAAGGTGTTCATTCCAAGCCTCACAAATCCATCCTTCTTTACATTTCCATACCCATCTCTATTCATTATTGTCATCAAGTAATTTTATTAACTACTCCTTAGGTTGTATTTATTTTAGTTTAGGAGACCATGTGGCTAAACCAGCATCCTTTCCTCTGGGACCTTTTCACTGAATCCATCGTAGACTAGGGATCAGGAGTTTGGTGTAAGAATCACCTGGACGGCTTCTTAAGTTTAGATGTGGAAAGCTCCAAAATTTAAATTTCTAGTGAAGTCTCAGCTGATACATGGACAAGGGCCACATTTTAAAACACCCAATTTTCATGATTCAGCAATCTAGTCGTGCTGTTATACATTATACTAGAGGCAAAGTTTGTTTTATTTTTCTCACTTTTATGTTATGTCTTATATCTTACCATAAAACAGATAATTCTCTCACACCTGCAGGACCTCATTTTCCCTCCATCTTTCCCTTCCTTGATTCTACCCTTCCTTCCTTCTTCCTGTTCCTCCTCTTTGTCCTATTTTCTTTTTATCCTTCTACTCATCCTTCTAGTCTTCCCCTACTTCCTCCTCTTCTCCTTCCCTCTAGTATCATTTCATATTTTATCTCAAATCCAGATGCAAAACTCACTTTGGCATTAAAATCATCTCTGATTCATTGCACCTAATATAAATATCTCCTCCACATTGAATTACTCAATACTTATGTACTCATTTTTGAGACACTTTGTACTACAGTGTATATTACTTAGTGATTACTTAGTGTACATTACTTGGTTTGTGTATTCTTGCCATGTATGCCTTTATAGTATTATATTATTCATTACTTGCATCCTCCCTTTTTCATGACCTTGTCTGCTGGAATGATTGGCTCATAATAAGTGAATAAATATTGCTGGTAGAATAATGTACTGAGTCAGGGGCTGCAAGCAGTAGTTCATCACTCAAAGACTCAAGGTTCAAAAGAGATCAAATTATCACAATAACCAAAGCCAGTCAGTCTGGAGAAAATTGGCTCCAAATTACAATGCCATTCTAGTTTCCTTGTTGGCTGCTGATAGTATCCTATTAATGAGAGGAAATGCTAAATGAACTTAGGCTGGTTGTCAGGCTGTCTGCATGACTATCCATAGCAAGGATTCTCAGAAGTCTTGTTAAACAGCTTTAAACACTCCTAAAAGGGCCACTGGTGAAAGAGGAAAGAGAATCCTCCAAATTAATTTTTACACTTCCTCAATAACCTGATTTACTCTAAGAGAATGCATATATGAAAGCATTTTAGCTATTCTGTCATATTTGTTGTGTGGCTCAGTTTTGAACATAAGCAATTTGTAAGTGTAGGCTTGCTGATCATAATAGGGAATATAAGTATCACAAAAGTAGAACTATGAGAGGTATTGAAAGGATGATCAAGCTCTGCCCCCCCCCCACCAAGATCTGGATGGCTAATGGAAGATTAACTGTCTGAAACCTACAGGAAAACTTTACACTTTACCAGTACTTGTTAAAAAGATTGGCTTCCCCCAAGTAATTCCACACAAATGAAGTAACAGAGGAACTCTCAGAGTGCTAAGGAATATCTAGGAAGGTGTCAAGGTATTTAAAAGATGCTGATCAGATTTCAAAAGTTGATGTCATGGTTGCTTCACAGTAACAACTAGTTTTTCTACCTTACTTTTGAAATAACAGTGCAATAAATCCATGTGTTTGTGAGTTTTTTTGTTGTCAAAATCCATCTTGGCTACTATAACAAAATACCTTAGTTTGTTTGATCAATTTATAAACAACAAGAATTGGTTAGTCACAGTTTTGCAGGCTAGAGTCTAAGTTCTGGTGAGGGCTGGCTCTTTGTGATCTACAGGTAGAGCCTTGTTACATTCTCACCAGGGCAGAAAGGAAAAGCCATCTTATCACATAGCAGAGAGGTCAAAAACAGAGAGGACAAAGCTGTTCCCTTTGACCTTTCCCATAAGGACACTGTTCCTATTCCAGAAGGCAGAGCTCTCCTGCCTTAATCCCTTCCCCAAAGGCTCCACCTCTTAATACTATCACAGTCGGTGTTAGGTTACAACACATGAATTTTGAGAAACACATTCAGATCATAGCATTTAGTGTTTTTCTTTTTTATTTTTGGATCGGTTCATAATTTGATTTATTGTTACATGGAAGCTCATATTTTTATCATTTCTATTTCACAGGCATGATATTAGAATTATAGTGATGGCAATTATAAAAAGAAAAATAATGTCCAGGTTATTTATGCAGTGGTTCTCAACCATGGGAGATTTTTACCTCCAGGAGATATTTGAAAGTATCTGATGAGATATTCAATTGTCAATTAGGAGGGATTCTATATGCATGTAGTATGTACAGTTCAGGCTTGTTGTTAAATATTTTAAAAGAGCCAGGTGTGGTGGTACATGCTTGTAATCCCAGTATTTGGGAGGCTGAGACCGGAGGATCCGGGTTCGCAGCCAGCCTCAGCTACTTAGTGAAGCCCTCTATAACTTCGTGAGACCCGGTTTCAAAATAAAGTATAAAAAATAGGGCTGGGGGTGTATCTTGGAGGTAGAACGCCCCTGGGTTCAATCTCCAGTACCGCAAAAAAAAAAAAAAATTAAAAGCACAGAACAGCGTCCCAAACAAAGAATTATCCAGTTCATAATGTAAATAGTAGAAAGGGTGGAAAACACTGACTGAGACCAAGTGTTAAGTCTGCAAGGTATTAGAAGACATGTGTAGACTTTGGAGAGAGTTTGGTCTGAACTTCTCCATATTACTTATGAGAACTTGGTGAGGTCAACCTCAACACTTCAATGTTTTGTCTGTAAAATATGGTTTAGAAATTATTGCTGTGCAACCTCTGGGGATGATCGAATTTATGCAAAGTATCTATTTGGATATCTGGTGCATATTAAGCACTCAATAAATGCTACCTTTGGTACCTTGGATGCATCATAGACACTCCATGCATCCCACATTCCCACCAGTTCAAATGTATCATGGCTACAAACTCTTGCTAGAGAATCTGATCATTCTAAGATAAGGCAACCTCTGTGAAAATGTTCATATGTTTCCAATGTAATCCAAGAGATCACTTCTCTGTGCATAAACACTTAAGTAATCAGGCTCTTCTGCTCATATGAGAATGCAATTATTTAAATGTGTCTCTATTTTTTTTAATTTATTTGAAGGGGGCTGGTAGAAATCATGCACTCAAAGTAGATGTTTTCTATTATTCTGTAAAATATTTAATAGGAGAAATAAGGCAAACTTTATAATCACTCAATAATCTGCTCACTTAAAAAAAGGAATATAACTAGGCTTGGTGGCAAATGTCTGTAATCTCATTACTGGAAGGCTGAGACAGGAAAATTGCAGGTTTGCAGCCAGTCTCAGCAACTTAGTGAGACCCTATTTCAAAATTAAAAAAAATTAAGAATGGGCTAGGGGGTGTATCTCAGAGGTAGAATGCCCTGGGTTCAATCTTTAGTGCCAAGAAAAATAAATAAAAGAAAGGAATAAGAATAAGTTGGGGGGAAATTTAGCATACATTATACATAACCTCTTAAAAGACTCCAATAAAAGTAAAAATATTCATGAACATTATTACAATTGAAAAATATAAGCCCTCAAAAATCCCAGAAAATATTTTCCTTAATAATTGATCAAAATGCATAACTTATTTAAAAATTATTTTTGTATAAATGAAAAACACTTCTAAGTTTCTTAACCAGAAATTTCTTAAATCTGTTTTTCTCAAATACCTGTATTAGAGGACTAACAAATGATTTAGATAAGCAATTAAGTTTTAGCAGCACATGTAAAAGGAGTGATAACTTTACACAGTATCTCTGATTCAGGGCTTCTTTCCTGAACCTCTCATCATTTCTCCATAGACTCCTGAAACTTTCTGACTCAGCAAGTTAACAGTGTATACTCTTTCTTCACAAAGAATGCTTTAAGAGGCAAACCTAAATGAGAAGAACATTTGACTCAAAAAAATAAAGTCCATAGAGGCCTTATGCTGGCTGATATTTCTGTAAAAATGGGCTAGGCTATATCGGATATCAAACCAAGTTTACCACTATGTCCCAAATGCTATAAAATTACAACACTCTAGATTAGCTCTCTTTTCAGTAATAGTTCTCTAAGCCCCTGGAATATCTAAATTCTAAATAAAATTGTACATTAACCTTTAATATCAGAAGACTAAAAGATCTTGATAAAATAAGTTGAGAATAAATTTTATGTTGAGTGGTTGGCAGCAATTGCTGAAAAGTTGATAATTTTACACCTTTACTGATGTATCTTAATTTGGTATTATCTATCTATCTATCTATCTATCTATCATCTACCTCTCTCAGTATAGTCTTTTTCATGTGGGGCTTGAAAAAATTAATATAGACAAATTTCCTCTATTTATATATGCAGTGGGATGATACTCCATCTAACTTTGGTAAATTTTAAAGACACCCTGAGCTGAAGAAACACCTGCATTTGGCGGGGTGGGGATGGGGGTGAGGGACAAGATACAGAGCAAAGAGAGCAAGAGTGTGAAAAGTGTTGATCCAAGTCATCTAAAATTGAAGGTGGGCTAAGAGGATGTGCTCAGCACATAGTCTTTGTTGAGGAAACACTGGGATTAAATTTTGTGACACCTCAAGATGCTGTCAATCACACATGCACACACACATGCACACACATGATAATTTTTAAAAAATGGTTTACATTTATTTAAATTTAAGAGATGCTGTAGCAGGACTTGGTGGCTCACACTTGTAATCCCAGTACTTGGGAGGCTGAGACAGGAGGATCGCAGGTTCACAGCCAGCCTCAGCTACTTAGTGAGGCCCTCTGCAACTTAGTGAGACCCTGTTTCAAAATAAAGAATGAAAAATAGGACTGGGGATGTAGCTCAGAGGTAGAATGCCCCTGGGTTCGATCCCCAGTACTGCAAAAAAAAAAAAGAGATGTTGTGCCTGTAATTTGTGGAAGTGAAATAGAAATGCGTTTGCAAGACAAATATTAAAAGATCAGAATGGCACATATATTTAAAAGTCATTATTTTGGACACTATGCCCTTTGGCTTCTAAGCAGGAATATATACAGTCTTAAAATTGTCATTTTAACCATTTTATTTTGACTCATTTCTTGTATTAACCTCAAAAATATTTTGAATTTTTAATGTGCACAAGCATAACATCAAAATTTGAGAATTTTCCTGAATTACTTCCATTAAAGTAACTGCAGAACTTTCTACACAGAAAAGTTACATTTTCCAAATTTTAAATTTAACTAAATCATTTACTAAAAGTATCACTATCAATTATTTTCTATGTAAATTTTATAACTGATTCACTCATTAGTTTTAATCAGTTATATCTATATCAAAATTTCTATTATATATGGCATTTTGAGATTTTTGTTTTATTGCTATTAACATTTCTAAAAAACTTAATTTTCCTAGTCAAATTTTTTAAATATCAGTTTTTGTTCAAGATACAAATGTACTTCTGATAAGCACTATTTGGTTTTAACAATTTATATGTGGTAGTTATGTCTACCAGCAATATATATTATGCATCATATTATTTCATGGACATGTAAAATTTCCAGAGTTTGTAGATATCTCTTGGGGGGGAACATATCATAAACAAAGATACAGGATCTGTGTATATAGTAAAGTTGAAATGGTAGGATCAAACTATAGGACCGATGCATCTTGTACTGCCAATCATGCTTTTGACCCAAACTCCATTTCTTGGTCTTTAATGGAAAACAAAGCAAACCCAGTTTCTCATGAAAGATGCACAGAAGAAAACTCAGTTGCTATAACTTGTCTCAAATTATTTTGTAGAAATTTAGTTTTTATATATCTTTTGTATTTGTATTTTCATTATTTCAGGACAAGGTTTGATATAAAGGAAAAAATGGCCAAAATTTGGTAAAACAATGAATCCTTCTAAAGACAAAAATTATTTCTAATATAACCTCTGAAGATGGGTAGATTTTCTTCTAACAAATTACTGTGAAATGAAATCAAACTATAAGAATGACCTGAATTCTATGGGTTCTCTCTCATGTAGACTTTTAAGCAGAGATGGCCAGAGGTTTTTAAGCCATAATATCAGTATTATAGTTTTACTAACCTATAACAACAACACCATAAACTGTCACCTTTGTTGTTTTGATAATTTCATATTTATCTGCAGAGAAACTCAAATCTAAAAAAGAAAATAACATATGACAGGTACAGAATTACAAGGCTTTCCATATCACTACTTATTATAAATTACATAGTATGTTCACTAAAAAGATATGTAGACATCCTTACCTTCAGCCTGTGACCTTATTTGAAAATAGTCTTCACAGAGACAATCAAATTAAAATGAGGTCATTTGTGTGAGGCCTAATCCAACATGATTGTTGCCCAGAGGAAAAGAAGAAAATTGGACCTAGTGACAAACATGCACAGAAGGAAGAGAATGTGAAACCCCACAGGAAGAATGCCCTGTGATGATCTAGGATTATGTGATGTGTCCACGAGCCAAGAAATCACAAAGACTGCTCACATACCACCAGATACTACGAAGAGGCAAAGAAGAATTTTCACGCAGATCCCAGAAGCAGCAGAGCCCTGACCATACCCTGTTTCAGACCTCTATCTTACAGAATTGTGAGATGATAAATAATTTCTGTTTGGTTTAAGCCATTTGGTTTATGGTACTCTGTTACAGCAACTCTAATAAACCAAAATAGCACATTTTCCAATATAATTCAAGCAATAATATAAAAATTCCTACTTTTCTGTTTACTCATAAAATATGCCTGGTACTCATTTCCTCTGGTTTGATTACATTTACATACAATTTTAATTAAAGAACTACTAATAAATGTTTCAAGTACAGGAAAAAATACACTTAATGAAGAAATTCTCCATAATGATGATGATGTTACAAGTGTTTTTCCCCCAGAAATTCTTAATTGATATGTTTATTTTTCTGTTGTGATAGCACAGAGAAGATGGGGGATGATAACAAATCCAAATGCTATCTATGATCAATTGAGTATTAGATCCTTCACCATTGTAGGTGAGAGTTCATAGATGCCAGTCTCATGATCTTTTTTAGGAAATCTGTCTATTTTCCCAGTCATCTAAAGCATATTACATTTCAATGCATAATTTGTACAATTATCCATTGTGCACTATTTTCTAAGATAGCTTCAAGGCTGAGAATGAACTTGAGTTCTCTCCCTTGGCGAACAAAATGATTTTGGGGAGTTTTTCAGAAGCATATTGTTGCAAATAGGAATGGTTAGCTGAATACAGAACGTTGTTTGAAGTCAACATTGTGAATGCTGCTCTTTGCATCGTTGATAGGTGTATAAAGTCATGAGGAATGCTCAGAATCAGGATCATAAGTGGAATGTTAATATAGCTAAGCAATATTTTTTACACTTTTTACTGCTTTCAAAATCAACATGTGCTTTTAATTGCTTCGCATTCTCTTGATGATAACTCAAGACTTTTATGTTTTTATTTTAGTTTATTTTAGTTTTTGGATTGGGCCTTTGACATATAAGTATATTCTGATAAACCTCAAAGGTTTTATTGCATTTTCCTTTATATTCTCTCCAGGATGATATTTAGAGTATAATACATTTACCAAGCCCTTGCAATATCCACAGTGGAAAATGAGGGAGATAGTAAATATCGCTATGATTCTTTTACTGACATCTTTTACAATTTCTCAAACAGCAAATCAGTTTTGTAGGTGAAATCAATCTTGCAGATATAATTACCAATTATAAAAAGATAGAGGTGCCAGATTTTTAATTGGATCAATTTTTAACAGAATTGAGATTATCTTGCTCATACTTGTATTAGATAGTACACCAGGTCCTTGGACATTAATAAGCAAAGACGAGTGTTTAATAAGAACTACCATTTATTCAAGGTTTATAATGTGGAAAAAGAGTACCTGATGCTTTGCAAACATTCTCTTGCTTAACCCTCATGATAAGCCTGTGAAGTATATGTGATTATTTCAGTTTTACAGGTGAAAGATATAATCTCAAATGCTGCATAGGAAATACACGTCAGAGCTGCAGCTTGAAGTTGAGTCTCTCAGACTCCAAAATCTAGGCCTTTTTCAAACAGGCTGCCTGGTTTTTCACAGTGGCACTTTTGACCCTCCCCATAAAGTTGGCACTTTCTCTGTGACAATGTAAATGCAGTGAGCATTGTCTACTTTGAATAAAAAGAAGAGAAAGAGGAAATGAATGACCATTTTTAGGTAAAATTAAAAATATTTAAGTTTGTCCTTCTTTTCCTATTCTTCCTAATCCCCTCTTCTCTATCCCCATCCCTAAATCAAAACATTTTGCTTCCGCCTTTAGGCATATGGAGTGGCTGGGATCTCTCTTCGTTTATCCATTATAAACACCTCTCTCTTTAATCACCCCCCAATAAAAACTCTGATATTAGCAGTGCTATCCAGTGACTCTGAGCTTAAATCATTTGCTTCTTTGGGGCATGTGTGCGCATGTAAGAAGCAGTACCATTCACTAAAGAGGGCAGGCTCTTGGGGTTTGAATCTGCTATGCCTCTCATTAATCTGCTATGCTGTGTTACTAGGTGAACTTTGTAGCCTCTTTGAACCTCAGTTTCATCATTTGTAGAGTAGTACTCATCCCAAAGGCTTATTGTGAGAATTAAGTAAGAGGATCTATGTGAAATGCTTGGAACAATGCTTGGTACGTAGTTGGTTATATATGTGTTAGCTGTCAGTATCCAACTGTATCTTACATTAATTACATAATTAATTGAAATACGTCTACTACTAAAAGGAACTGCACAAACTACCATTTAAAGTTATAAAGGAATTACTTCGGAGTATCTTTTTTTTTTTTTTTTTGCGGTACCGGGGATTGAACCCAGGGGTGTTCTACCTCCGCGCCACACCCCCGGCCCTATTTTTTTATACTTTATTATTTTGAAACCGGGTCTCACGAAGTTGCTGAGGGCCTCACTAGGTAGAGAGAGAGAGAAAGAGAGAGAGAGAGACAGGGAGAGAGAGAGAGAAAGAGAGAGAGAGAGGGAGAGATGAGGCTGGCCGCGAACCCGAATCCTCCGGTCTCCGCCTCCCAAAGTACTGAGATTACAAGCGTACGCCACCACGCCCGGCTCGGAGTATCTTTTATGTCTCTGAAATCATATCACATGAGGACTTTAGACACATAAGGTTACAGAATGAAAGATATGTCAGGTAATATAAGATACTCAATTTTTACATTAAAATAGGTTTCACTGATTATTTATGATTTCATTTTTAATTAATTAATAAAGGATAAGAAAATAGAGTAAATGTTAAATAAACTTTAAAAATTCAAGAAATATTTAGTCTCCAAATTCCACAATTAGCGTCAGTGCCTTGTACCATGGGAAACTGGTGTGACCCTTTTGTTGGCTACTTCAATGTGGTTCTTCCACTCTCTTTTTCAGTTCTCAGGCTTTTAATGGTCACATGGAATATAGTCTTTTCATTTAGAAGACATATATACTACATCTTCTCTGTTCTTGTAGATGAATTATTCCCCAGCCATATTCATCCCGTAAGTACATAAATTTGCCCTCTGTAATATTTCCACCGAAGGGAAATATACAAATATTTGAGTGAAAGACACAATACAATGCATTGTACTTTAAAATTCACACTGTTCTCTATAAATAATCTGAAATCACTCTAAAAGTATACCTTTTTTAATGTAACAGCTAAAAGTATACATTTTTTAATGTAACAGCAGGCATATTTTTTTCTAATTTGTTGTAGGCACAGCTTCAAATAATGCCTAAAGATGGTCAACCTTATTACCACCCATGGAAAACATTACCTATGATATCAACTTGAGTTGGAAAAATTACAGCTAAAAAGGTGTTTTGTAACCACAGTAATGCTTTCACTTTTTGTAAAGCAGTACTTTATATAATTTAGACATGTAAATTTGTATTTCATTCTTTGTGTAGTAAACCTCATTACAACATATACTTTAGTCCTATTACTTAATATAAAATGACAAAACACTTTTTTGATAAATATATTGCTATTGTTGTTTTATTCATGTTTTGTTCAAATGCTTTACTTTTTCATAAGCTGAATTTTCTCTCTCTGATTAAGGAGTATACAAATGGAAAGAAGACACATAGGCCTAAGCGTGACAGATCTATGACCTACTAGAATGCCCTTCTCAGCAATTTCCTTTAGGGATATTTCCACAGTGATCAAGCTAAGTAAATAAATTTTTGAAAAGTAAGAAATTTTAGTGTATCAATGTGTCTATTCATGCTGGGTTCTATTCTCCATCTAACTTTTAAAGTTAGATGGTTTTTCTTCTATTCTCTCTCTTATTGAGCTACTTTTGAATATTAAAGCCAATGTGGTATATTTTTTCTATTCCACCTTTACTCAGAAATACATGAGTTGAAATTGAATATAATCCACCTTGTGTTTTATCTAATTGTTGATGAGCATTATCCCGACTGTTGTCTCCTTGAAGACACATACTTTGACTCACATTCCTAATTTATTACAGATCATATTTAGTCCAGTATGCAGAGTATGGTTTACATTGAAAAGATAACTTGTGACTAATTTACTTTGCTTCCTAAGTGTGGAATTATGCAGGTAGCATACATACCAATGAATCTTGAAAACATGAATAAAACAACAATAGCAATATATTTATCAAAAAAGTGTTTTGTCATTTAATATTAAGTAATAGGACTAAAGGACATACATACCAATGAATATTTTATATATATATATATATATATATATATATATATTACAGTGTTTCTAGGATACTCTAGAAAAGTCAATATTATAGGAAAGCCAATATTTTATTACTTTTTTTTCCTCTACTTCCTTTCTTTTCCAAATACAATGAGGAAGAAGATATAAAGATATAAGACAATTTGTTTACCTATACTTTGGAGAAATTTTAATTATAACCCTCAAGATCATGACTATGGGTATAAACTAATGACAGGTTTTGGCCTTAGTATAGCTAAAGTAGGCCATCTGGGGGATCAACCAATCAATGTGAAAGAAAGTAAGGTTCTTACTCCAATGATGACCGTTAAGAATTCTATACCCACTCCCAAAAGGCATTATAGCTATCACAACTAGTACATATACTGAAAGTGAATGAATGTCTGACAGTGGCAGGTGAAGTAGGCCTTGTAACACTGTTCCCCCAGAAGAGGAGGGAAGCATAAATAACTCATACATAGCTTGTAGAGGGACCTCTCCAAGGTGCTGAACTCCTTCCCTTATTCTGCTCTAGATTTGAGGTAGTGGTGTCTGCTTGCATCACAATCTCAGTGATTCTTGACATTAGGAAATTAGCATAAGTCAAGTTCTCCCTAACTGCAAATAGCATCAACTATAGCAAACTCAACTATCTGCATGCGATAGGGAGTAAACATAAATAAATATTGTTTTTTGTTTGGTGTGTGTGTGTGTGTGTGTGTGCACAAGGAAATGAAATACAACCAAATCCAAACTACAGCAAGTGAGTTCAACACATTCTAGGTGTAGGGTTTTCTGATGCTTCCTGCATGAAAAAAAAGAAACACTCAGCTAGACTCTGATAATTTTATCTTATTATAAATCACAGTATTTAATCTATATTTCGGGATCACAGCACCTTATGACCAACTTATTCAATTTACTCCAATAACTAAACTATCGCTTGGCTTAGTGGATCACCCTATTGCCTAACTCTGAGCACACTGATTGAAGACCTTAAAGGTATAAAGAGCTTTAAGAATTTTCTAAACAATTAAGTGAAGAATTTAAATGTTCAGTCAGTCACCAGAGGTGGGCACTACCATTTTGAGTTATGCAATTTCCTTTCCTGTGTGTGGTACTGAAAATTGAACACAGGGGCATTCTACCTCTGAGCTACACCCCAGTCCTATTTTTTATTTTTTATTTTAAAACAGAGTCTCACTAAGTTGGGAAGGAAAAGGTCATTTCTAACAGACTTTTTGAGAAGAGTCATAGTATCTCTAACCTGTTCCATCTTCTTAAGTTGGTTCAGCACAACCTTATATGAAGAGTATAGAAGCCGGGCATGGTGGCGCACACTTGTAATCCCAGTACTTTGGGAGGTGGAGACTGGAAGATCCGGGTTCGCAGCCAGCCTCAGCTCTCTCTCTCTCTCTCTTTCTCTCTCTCTCTCTCTCTCTCTCTCTCCATGTCTCTCTCTCTCTCTCTCTACTTAGTGAGGCCCTCCGCAACTTCATGAGATCTGGTTTCAAAATAAAGGATAAAAAATAGGGCCGGGGGTGTGGCGCGGAGGTAGAACGCCCCTGGGTTCAATCCCCAGTACCGCAAAAAAAAAAAAAGAGTATAGAAAGTGTTCATGGATTGAAATCAGTCAACAAGAAACTTTCATAGAAGAGAATAAGAATTTATTTGAAATTCATTAACAATCAGAGATGTTATCATGTTGTTAGAATCATGTAAGTATAGTCTTCTGTTAATAAAAGTCATTAACCATATATTTCAAAATGCAGTAAGAAAGGATTTTAGTGTTTACAAATGATAAATATTTGAGAGAGAGATATGTTTAACTCATTTAAACATTATACAATGTAAGAATGTATCAAAACATCACATGGAACCGTATAAACATGTACAATTTTATATTTCTATATGTCAGTGAAAATAAAATAAAATGAAAGTTTTCAATGGAAACTTAAATGTGACCAAAATAACATCTCTCTCAAGAACAAATCAAGATACTTAGTGACATCTATCTAAGGTCCCTCAAATCCAAATCCAAATACTTTTCATATTTAGAATTCAATGTCACATTAGTGAGTAAAGCTGGATAGGTACTTTCCTAAACAGAGGGAATATTCAAACACAATTCATATATCATTCCAGAAATTGCTGTCACATCAAATGCTTTGTCTTTTTTTTTTTTTTTTTGCGGTACCGGGGATTGAAAGCAGGGGCGTTCTACCTCCGCGCTACGCCCCCGGCCCTATTATTTATACTTTATTTTGAAAGCGGGTCTCACGAAGTTGCGGTGGGCCTCACAAGTAGAAAGAGAGAGAGAGAGAGAGAGAGAGAGAGAGAGAGCTGAGGCTGGCCGCAAACCCGGATCCTCCGGTCTCTGCCTCCCAAAGTACTGGGATTACAAGAGTGCGCCACCACGCCCGGCTCAAATGCTTTGTCTTTAATTTGAATGCCTTTCCCCTTGTTATTATATAAAGAAAGGTATAATGTGCTTAAGGCTATTAAAATTCCTGAGGTAAAATTTGATTTTTCTCTATATCTTCAGACTCCAGAAAACATAATATATGATATATATGTTTAACCTAGAATAACCAAACTACTTCTGTGGATAATCAATTTGAATATCTCTGGGTCAGAGGAGAGGATGGCAGATTATTGTGAGATACACATGTCTAAGAGAACCAGACCAAGCTCCCTGACATTTTTCACCTTAATTGCCAAACAACTGTCAGACGGCAAGGGTTTGAGGTTGTCACCTTTCATTAAGTGAATCTAAATGGCTCTCTGAAGGAGAAATAATCCACTAAATTTCATTCCTTAACAGTGACAACAGAAAAAATATACTTGTCAATTTCCTAAATAAAAATGTATTGCTGATTTTATTCATTCAAATGGCCTTTCAGCTTATCGAATTCAATTTCTTCACTGAACCTACTCTTTGATATCTGCACACCTAAATAAGTAATGATAACACAAATTCATTGAGAGAGGAATATATACTTCAAATAATTTCATTGCTCCCTTTTACCTTCTGTAGGTGATGTATTTAGCTATAGCACATTCTAAAGCAATCTTTTGAGATCACTTGTTGGCCTTAGAGTATAAAGAGCCTGAGGTCCAACTAATTCTAAGCCTTTCTTTACAAGGTAAAGATTTTGCTTGAATACCAATGCACGCTAGCTAGCATCAGGTCATTTAATTCTTTCAAAAGCTTTTGAAGGATTTGCTACAAACCTTCCAAAATATAACACCATTTCATGTATAACATATGCAAATGAAAAGAGAAAACTTTCTGAATAAAGTATTAATTTTCAGTGTTTTGAAACTTGAGAGTGAATCAAAAGATGTTTATTACCATCATCTAGTGCTTTTCAAAGAGCCAACATCTGATACTTCGAAAACATTAATCTTTCCAATAAACATTTTACACTTGGAAATTCATCTTAAAACATAAACGAGCATGGTAAATAGCATTATTAGGAGAAATTTCTGGCTGAGTTCCATACATATATTCAATTTCCTGAACACCCTCTTAAAACATTTTTACCTTGCTCAACAAAACACAGAAATTAATCAGCATAATAAGCAAGCTAAAACTTTAACAAAAGGATTTGCTTCTAACCTGATAGTATTAATAAAGCTTTAGTATAACATTAATAAAAATGTATACCTTTGTAAGAGGTTAAAAATAACCTAAAATTCATGGAGCACGGGGAGAATCATTTCTCATGGATAAGGATCACATTTAACAAGTTATTATAGTTGTCTAGCAGACAAATGAAATATGGTATATTGATCTTTATTACTTAAATACAACATATATAAATTTTCTCAAAAATCTAGTAAAGTAACACTGTTGTCTTTCTTGAACAACAATAACAACAACAACAAAAACACTATCATTTAAGGTATACAATTTCTAAAAACTTTTGGATATTGAATGTAACTTGCCATCTCTCATTTACTCATATACTTAAGTATTCTTTTGTCCTTTGTAAATCTTACCCTTATGGCCTGTAAGACAATCAAACATCTGCTTTAGACCTCTATAATACTTGACAGTTTTCTGAATACACAATAAAAAATGTCATATATGGAGGATAAAGATAGTTTTCTCTTTACCACTGAATATGTTTACATCACATTTGTATTAAAATTTAGGTTATTTATCCTGTTTTATTTTCCTACTTATGAAAATAGTTCTGCCAATATTTAGTTGTTTCTCTAAAACAGATATGGTTGTAGCCACCATTCTAGAATTACTTTGGAATATTTTGCTGTACAAGTGTCAAGAGTACTGCTATTCTTTCATAAGGAAAAAAGGCCATGCAAAGATTTACTGTCTGAGCTAATAAAGTGCTTGTAGTTTCTTGACTGTGTTTGTATGAACTTTTATGTGGTTCTAATAAAATATAATAATCTAGTTGAGACCAGGATGTCAAATATGAAACATAGCCATGTCCAATTAATAATCTGTTTTCCACTGGAGTAAATATGGTTTCGTCAATTTCAAAATGAGCATACTTTATTATTCTTTTAATAGTCTGTTAACAATGTCAACCTAAAGTACAAAGATAACTTCCTATTATGTGAGATTTTGGGAGAAAAGGAAAAGCAAGTTCAGAAATCATTAAGAAATGTCAGCATGTACAGATGGCTCTTTTACTTTATCCAGATGCTAAGAATGTTACCTCTACATGTGCACATGATCCAGATGAATAAAGATGGATATTAAATTATACTTTTCAAAAAACTTGATCATTATATTTTTATTTAAATTTTTGACTTTGCATACTATATATTTAAATTATTGCAAGATAAAACCATCTAAAATAATAAGTCACCTGTTTTTTCTATAGCTTTTTTTTCTCTTTTTTTTAACTTTTTATGTTAATTTATTGGTGCATTGTAATTATACATTTTGATATATGTCAGGGTATGAACATCATACATGCACACATTGCACATTTAGCCCTCCCTCCAATCTCACCCTATTCCCTCCCCCTTCCCTCCCTTTCATGCTCCGGATAGTGATTGAGTCTTATAGGTTTGTGTATGTACATCATGTGCTATAGTGTGTTTCCCTCCACTCCCCTCCCAACTCCCTTGGTTAGGTCACCTTCTTTGTCCATTTAAAGATTTCTTCTTCTTCCCTTCTAAGTCCCTTCTAAGTCCCATTCTATCTAGCTCCCACAGATTAGGGGGAACATCCGATTTTTTACTCTTAGTGACTTACTAATATCGCTTAGCATGATGTTCTCTAGTTCTCTCCATTTCCCTGCAAATGATGTGATTTTGTTCTTCTTTGTGGCTGCGTAAAATTCCATTGTGT
>PVJS01000774.1:6793-54314 GCA_004027185.1 Glis glis
ACCTCCGCAACTTTGTGAGACCCGGTTTCAAAATAAAGTATAAAAAAATAGGGCCAGGGATGTAGCACGGAGGTAGAACGCCCCTGGGTTCAATCCCCGGTACCGCAAAAAAAAAAAAATTAAAAATAGGGCTGGGGTATAGCTCAGAGATAGAATACCCCTGGGTGTGGTCCTCAGTACTCCCCCGCCCCCCACACACTCAGTGAAAATAGTAACAGGGCTGGGGATCCAGCTCAAAGGTAGAACACCTTTGGGTTCAATCCCTCGTATCCTCCCCCCCCCAAAATGACCAAAGGGATTAAATACCAAATACTGAGAACAATATGTAAGGAATGGAAAAAAGGAGATATTATAAGAATAATTTGTAGGAGAAAATTGAAGATCATATCTGTCATTTCACTGTTATAGTTCTCATTTTCTTTACAACAATTCTTGTTTTATTCTGACATTTTGTTTAACTTTTGAATATCCATATTTAGTGCAGATCCTGTAAATTAAAACTATTGCTCATGTGAAATCAAGTTCACTGACATGTTGATATAGAGAAACATACATCTGTTTTCTAACTGAATCTTTACACCATGTTTAATTCTTGTTGTTGTATTTGATAAAGTAACAGGTGGTAAAAATAATTATATTGTCCACCTATAATAACTCCATAATTTGGTTTCCACTCAGAGACTATTAGACTACCTGACCTCAAAGATGCTGTTAATGCAGTTTTGAAATTTAATTTTGATGTATTGATTTTTTCCTGGGGGATAAGAACCATTCCAAATGGAAAATATGATTTCTAGTTTATTCTTTACAAGTAGGGAAAAGCCTAAAGGTATTTTTAATAAAATAAGATGCAGTTAAAAAGGAAATGAAAATCAGAATTAACTTTTGTTGATAATCTTGCTGGTTGTTACAATAAGCCAGTTAAGATTATTTTGGTAGTTGGTTAATGCTTAGGAGGAGGGAGACAAAGATATACTTTCATTTCAGATATTGTTTAAATTAAGAAAATTGATCCACCCTACCAATTAATCACTTCATTCCCTAAATAGAGTTACTTAGCAAAGTCTACAAGACTTGTAAGAGACATAAATGAGATTTTCAAATTATCTTTTATAAATCAATATAAGTAGTTTTGAGGGGAAAAAAGCACTTTGTAAAAACTAAATTATTTTGGTTGAAATAAGTGAAATTGCAAAGGGTATCTCCAGAGATCAAAATCATTTCTCCTTTGTCTTAATATCAAACATTTATTTTTATGCCTCTTATTATACTATGGTTATATGTGTGCTTCCTTAATTATTCTCTTCAGTCCCAAGCACAATATATGAAAGATAATAGTCATTCAATAAGTTTCTGTGAAATTAACTTGAATTAGATCATGAAACAATAGATATGGTTTAAAATACAGCTCTGTATTCTATTAAAACATAACTTGAAACTTTACCTATTTTGCATGCTTCTATATACTTTTTGTACATCTTGTTTATATATTTCTATAATTTATTATGAATTAATACTTTTCTAAGCCAAGAGTATATTGTTATATTAGTGTTGTCTAGCAAATCTAGACTTTTATATCATGATTATTCATATTGGCTTTATTTTTTAATAGCATTCTATTGGAATTTCTGCTGTGCTACACACTGAGAGATCCCCTCCTACTGTTTTCTGTTACCTCAGAATCATCTCAGCCTTTTCCATGACTCATGGCAGTAGTTTCTTATTGTCTCTTACAGAGTGTATGCCATGATCACATTCTTACCCAGAGGGCATTGACTGAATATCTCGTCATCCCACTACTTTGCTGTGCCTGGCATCCAATAGACACTTGATAATAACTCTCAAAGCTATAATTATTATAAGCCACAAATTTACATTATTTATATAATAACAGGCAATACTAATCATTGAATTTCAAGACAGCTCAGGGAGATAATAAGCACATGCAGAAGGGACAGAATTCTCTTCTGCAGTTGGCCACAGTTAATGGTACCCAAAACTCACCTTGGCAATGTGCTCCCTGGAGATTTAGATCTGGAAACACACACACTGTGTTTATTCTGCTATTTTCCATCTGTGCAGCTCCCAGGAGCACAGCACACCTGCACTGATGACAACACACAATTTTTGTGACTTTATTAAAGGTTTTTCCAATGCACAGGACATCCCTGAACCCTGCTGGGAGGCTGGCGGAGCTGCTGATGCTGACCACACTCTTCTTAACTGACAGCAAAATGAAGGAACTCTTCAGTTTCTGCCTTTTATGACCACAGAGCAAACTTGCCCCAGCTTATTATTTATAAAATGTAGATACAGCATTTGTGTGCAAAAGGTCAGAAACAATTATCTATACATACTCCAAGCAAATTAACCTTAGAATATTATTTTTTACAAGCAAAAGCAAACTCATTGAATTTTTACTCCATATAAATGTTTTGATTTAATGTAGTATGTAAGGTCTTTTTTTCTTTCTCACGAAAGATCAAAATAACTTAAAGCATCCCATTAAGAATTGAGCTGGCCTCATTTCTATAAGGCATCATTTTCAAATTAAACTTATTTTTCATTTTATCAATATGTCTAGACTCCATCAGTGCACTCTTTTTAATGATTCAATTGGTTCTGTTTACTGGGTAGAACCCGTTTCCGTTTTTGAATTTCACATCTGAAGACACTTCATTACATTTCTTCAGTAGTGATTTTCTTCGCACAAAATCAACCAACTGATAAAACACTTTTAAGAATTCTTTGTTATTCTGGCAACTGGCTTGCTTGTAAAACTCGCAATTAATTTTTATTTATAGTTTTGTTCCCAATTGTATCTTTCTCTTGTGAACAATCCCTGTAATTTTTTTAATCTCTAAAATATTTCCACAAATATATTAGAAACACAAACTATGACTGGAAAATCTAGTTTTTAAAAAGTTTGTCAGAATATGCAAATTGTATTTCAGAAATAGTTTATTTTTAATTCAAGTGTGTTAATTAGCTGTGCAATAACATAAGATTGTTTGGTCATATGATGTGAAACATTACCATAATTGCAGTAAATCTAAGAGGAATTTGATGGGTAAAGGAATACCATAATCTTTATGTACACTTTAATTTAGAATTTGCATTTTTTTGTGTGTGATACTAGGGATTGAACTCAGGGGCATTCATTCTACATTCAAGCTATACCCTCAGCACTTTTTATTTATTTATTTATTTATTTATTTATTTATTTATTTATTTAGAAACAATGTCTCTCTAGATTGCAGAGAATCTCACTAAATTGCTGAGTCTGGTCTCCAACCTGTGATCCTCCTGTCTCAGCCTCCTAAGTACTGGGTTTACAGGCATGCACCACCACACCAGACATAACTTGCATTTTAGAAGAGTAGTTGTCCATTATGCATTTTTCTTGGCCAGGACTCAAAGCCTGATCCATGCTTTGTCTCTGCTGGATTTCACTAACAAAGCCTGCCTCTAAATTGGTATTTATTATTTCCCTCAAACTATATATTTTCCTGAAAGTATTCCTAGCAGGCTTATTCTACACTATAGCTCCTAAAATCCAAGTAAAATTTACAAAAGTTAGATAGACCAAAGGAAAGAAAAGCAAGCATGCCAACACTCTATCTCAGTGTGTGGGAGACAGAGGGAGCTGGGGTCCTCTCAACTCACCGTCACTTGGCTGGTTCCAGAGTAGCACCTGCTACTTAGCTCTCAGTGGGCCCATCTACATCTACATAATTTGTGGGTACCAGAGCAGAATGAAAATGCAGAGCCTCTCATTCAAAGAGCTTTTTTTCCTCTCTGTGGTTTCTCTCTTGACTTATTATGGTGTGCTTTAATTGTTTAATTCTACACTCCCTCAGGCAAAGAAAAACTTACAGGACTTGAGCAGACCCATCCAGTTGCCCTGGGTTCCTCCTCATGAATTAGTGTCTAGAGTGTGGGCACCTGGCCCCCATCCTCCCTCTGATGATGATGCAGTAGCCACTAAGCAGGGTCAGGGAAGTGGGCATCTGAACACCCTTTCTGGGAAAGAAAGGTGGCAACCAGGGAAGGACAGCACTTGAACAGAGATGCCAGATCCCCAGTAGAGGCTCCATTGTCCCATCAGACTTCACTTATACAAAACACACATTCAAAGGCAAAGCTGTTAAGATTTTTAAAGCAGCACACAACCCCCAAACATGGAGCATTTTGGTCCTGTGTTATTTGAAAGTCCATGCAGCACACCCACAGCGCTGGGGATGCTGTGGGGAGATCAGTGACCATGGGATGATTAGAAGAAGAGTTGCATGAGTAGAAGGAGGGTAAATGGAAAATGGCCATCCTTAAATTCAGTCTTTTCCAGAGTTGAGATAGAATGATGCTGCCATTATATTACACTGTCTCTTAACAATAGCAATAAGCCGTGATGTTCTCAATCACAGACCGACCAGAGCTTAAGGAATGAGATTGGAGGATCCCCTGAGTGTCTAGTGGCGACATCCCTGGGTGGCTGGAGGGCATCTGCTTCGCATGACCTCCTGAGGGCTGTGGAGCTGTACACTGCCAACTCTAACCAGAAATGATCATTTTCTCACCATTTTCTTCATCAGGGAGTCTGCTCCTGTTCCCCATGCTGCTTAAACCTCCTAGCTTGGGTGTGGCTCCTTTATATGTTATAAATGAAATGTGTATTAACACTGCACACACTGCAAAGAGCTATCTCTCAGGAAAAAGTTGGTAGCAGCACCTGCTTCCAATGTCTTTTTTTTATTCATATTGTTTTTGATAAGACAGATGGTCCTCTTCTCCTCTGTTTAAAACCTTTAGGGTTTTTTTCCTATTGTACTTAGAATAAGGTCCAATTGTTCTTTGCAGTTCTACTGTTTCTTATTCTCCTATATGGTAATGAGATTAGCAATCTCTCTTATAAACTCCCACTGTTCGCCCATATCATAACCCTCAACACTGACATTTGGCCTTTTACCTGTATATATTATTTTCTCTATGAGTCTTGAGCTCCCTCAGAGGATGAAAAATGGTCTCCTATTTATTATTGAATCCCAAGGACCTCACAGTGCCCATCACATCAGAAGCTCAATAAATATTAGTTGAACGACTGAATACTGATGCTAGAATTTTGCCTATGAATGACCAGGTATGATAAACTGATGAGGTTTTGGAGAAAGGAAATATGGGGAATATTCATTACAGAATGAAATGCATCCTAATCCCCAGGAGTAGCAGTTGGCACATCTCTTCCCTTTCTTCCTCCTGGCACCATGGTGGAGAGGGGTGGTAGCTGGATTTCCATCAGCCTACCTTCATGGTTTTTTGGAGCTGTTTAGACTCCTCAACAGGTTCCATCACTGAAAGGTCTGCTGCAGCCACAGCTGTTGCTCCTTCCTCTGTGAAAGCTGTTCCACATTGCATCGTGCTGGATCACACAGAACACACTTTAAAGCATGAGAGCAGCTGCTGGAACAGCTGCCACAACCTGACAGTGGCTGCTTCCCAAGAATGCTCATCCACTTTAAAGCACTTTCATGGCAGAATGCAGAACAAAACACAGAATCTAATAGCAGAGGTGGTTCTGGCTACATAACCCAAATTTTCAAAATCTGTGCCTTCTTGGTTTGACATTAGTTTATCCACTAACAAAACGTACTTTTAAAGAAGAACTTCGAGGACCACAGTTGCAACCATGTTGTACATTATTTTGACTCTCTTTTGTACATCATTGGTACTTCTGGTGGGGGGCGGGGCATTGATTACCACACTTGCCATGTTGAAATATAGAATAGACCGTTCTTGTCCTGTAGGCCAGATCCCAACAGTGTCTTTTTCCTGGTCCTGCCTGACGTCACAGTTTTTACCATGTCTGCATATAGCCTCAACATAACTAATATCATAAAGGCAGAAAATTAACACATTATTTTATTTGAAGGAAATAAAAGGAAATTTTGTATCACTAAATCAATTCGAAAACAAATAAAATTATAAAATAGGAACTGTAAAATAAACAAAATGGAAACAAGTATTCAATTAAAAATAAAAATGAAGTATGAAACTTATATATAGTAAAAAATTAAGAAAATATGCCTTGATGGCCCTTTTAATTAAAACAAATGAAAATTTCTATTTCAAAAATAAAACTATTTTTGTGTGTGTGTATGTATGTGTTAACTCATGCTAGAACTGTATCTCACATGTATGTCCTTTTGGAAAAGATACATTTTTTTTCTCTATCTCCTTTGGATAGATTTGTGGTAAAGGCTAGTTTTTGCTATTGTTGTTTGTTATGTTTTGTTTTGGTACTGGGGATTGAACCCAGGGCACTCTACATCTGAGCTATACCCCCAGCCCTTTTTTTTTATTTTGAAACAGGTCTTGCTAAGTTGCTAAGAGTCTTGCTAAGATGCTGAATCCTCGAACCTGCGATCCTCCTGTCTCAGCCTCCCAAATACTGGGATCATAGGCATTCACCACCACACCCTGCAAATCTGCCTAATTTTAAGACTCCTTATAAGTGCAATTAATTAACTAATAATGTTTTAAGTTGTGTTGTCCAATCTGGAGTAAAAAGGGGGATTTATACTGGTATTCCATCTATTGCTCTTTTATTTCTCAAGTTGTTCAGAACCAGCAGGAGTAAAACAGTCATTATTTTAGGAAATGGCCCTCTGTGACTCTCAGCTTATTGAACAGTAAGAATTAATTCCTAACCAGAAGGATGTGATTCTATTGAGTTTCTTTATTCCAATAAACCAGCTGGAATGTTTTCTAGAATGTGTTCTTTTGAGTGTGTTAATTTACTTGGTCTTATATGAAAAGTGATGGAAACTAGATTTCTTATCCACTCCCATCTAATTAGGAAAATATTTAAGGAGAAATTTATCAACTTTTTATAGTGTTTCTCTACAATATCAAAATGTTCTCAGGAAATTTTGCAGAAAAGCTCTTTTAATGAAGTGATTCAAAGGGTAAAAACATTTGACACATTTTTGGTTGATCACCCATACAAATAGTTAGTTAGAGGGCTTACTCCCACAGCCTTGGATATACAATTTCTGGTACAGTAATGATAATTACAGTACTTTCCATGGATTAGTAGCTGTCTAAACTCTAGAGCATCTCTTTTAATTTTGACAACCATCCATGAGATCAGTACTCGTATCCCTTTTTTTCCAACAAATAAAACCTATACTCAGAAACATGGAGTTTTACATAAATGACATGAATTACTCATATTACAAGTGAAAGAACCAGTTCAAGTCCAGTTGAGGCTCTACTGACCCATGGTCAACCATTGATTGCTGTGTTTTCATTGTAATGGAGCTATGTTGGAAGCTGAGACATCAGCTCAGTATCTGAAGGGCAGGTGATGCAGAAAGAGAGACTTTATCTGGGGCTTTCCCTCTGTGATAAAGCATATATAGAAGGCCTGTGGAATGAAGTGGGCAGAGGGCTTCCCAGGAGGTAAAGGTTTAAGAAAGAACCTGGCATGCCCTGAGGGTCAGGCAGGAAGTTCTATCAATTTCACTAAAAAAGTGATAACCGAATAGGTTAACTGAGATGATGAGGTCTTTGAAAATCTAGACAGAGGGCTTTTTCTGTTGTGGTAGACAATGAGAAGGGCAGGAAGAGAAGTGATTTTTAATGATTTTTTTTCCTATAAGCCAGGAAAAAAAATGATTATTCTTTTAATTTTCACAGCACCCTGTCAAAGAGAAATCTTAATTTCTAGTTTAAAAATGGAACAATAGAGAGTGAGAGTTTAGTAACTTACTATAAATCTCATAAGTAGTAATTGACGTATTTTAGATTTATAATAAACCTGAGCATCCCTATAGCAAAGTAAAACTATTAGGAGGAGTTAGTAGGGAAGATCGAGTTCAGTTCAAGTAAAATTATATATATAATCATGTGGCAAAATTCTGCTTCTTGGCTAATTTTATTTCTGTAGCAATGTTCAAGTTTTAGTAAAGATATTGAGTTTATAACATAGTAGCATAGTAGTAGTAGTAGTAGTAGTAGTAGTAGTAGTAATAATTGACACACATTCCCCAAAACTCCAAATCACAGACAAATCAAAAATCCATTCCTCCTTTCCCCAAGAAGTGGGAAGGAGCAAGCCTACCCTTCACTCCAGAGGGTTCTCTGCCTTCATGGAAATCCCATCCTCATTACCACAGGGTCTGATTCACAAATGAATCCGTGTATGGAGCCACATGCTTTTGAGGCAGGAATGAGGACCTGGGAACAGGAAGGGTTAAAAGAGGCCATCTGTATAAAGAACTGAAATAGGAAAGGTTAATAGATAAGAGGGTCACAGCGCAAATTAATACAAAACTTCAGCCCTAAGAGTCATCAAAGGAAAAAGGATGAGGGAGCAGACAAGTGACACCAGCAGATTAGAAGGGCCACTGACCTTTAGAATTGAGATTCAAAGAAAGGATTGAAACTGGGCAAAAGACATTGAGTCCCCAAGACCCAATTCTGACCAATCACAGAAGATCGAATGGGAAACCACATGAAGGATAAAAGCTCACCTCCTAAGAACACCAATGGTTACTCTCTTTCAGGGACCTCTTTCCCCTGTATGGGGAGAGCTGTTTTTTTTTTTTTTTTGTCTTCTATCTTCCCTTGTCTTAAAATAAATCTTTATAACCCTATTACCACCTTTGCATAGTCTGTTGATTAATTATTTAATTTTACAGACAAGAACCCAGTAAGGGCAGAAACGTCATTTTCATTCAAGGTTGGTCTAGTCAGTGTAAAACCCAAAACTTTTATTTGAAATTGTGAAAAGCTTCCTCCACCTATTCCATTCCACCCTCCTGTTTACCTGAATGTGAACACAAAGCCCTGATGCTCTCACAACAGTCATCCTACCAGGGGAGAAGACAGTCAGAGAATGAAGTGAAGCCTAAAACTTAGCCTATCTCTAGTAGCTTTAGTCATTTACATCTTTAAATCCCTCAATCAATTCACTGGTTAAACCAATTTAGGTTGGGTTGTCTTAATTGTGACAAATAATTCTAATGTGAAACTTGATCTAATAAATGTAGTTTTATAAGAAACAGACCCTAAAATGTAAGCACAGTTGGGAGGGAGGACAAAGTACTCACTTTCCCTGAAACCAAAATGACCTCAGTTTGACTAAGTTTGGGACAGGCTTCTTGACTCTGGGCTCCTGACCTCCTTTTTCTAGAGCATTTACTTTAGAAAAGTTGCAAATTCTTCTTCTGCCCCATTTATATGTAGGGTCTTTTGAAGCCTCCTTCCAACTTTATAATCCAGGGATGTTTTCTCAACAAGGACATGGAGCCATTCCTTCAAAATGTGCACATCAAGGAAGATGGTTGTTAGAAAATATAGAGGCAAAAAAACACGGCTTGACAGCAAGGAACAGGCTTTATTTGGGATAAATAAAGGGAGAGAGCAACTGACTGGAGAGAGAACCCATGAGAGTCAAAAGGCCGCTTCCTTACACACTTGGGGCTTTTTAATGAGGTTAGGAAGGGAGGGAGCATGTAGGAGCAGTCATGTTAAACTGCCAACTGGTGGGCTTGGAGTCAGGCCAAATTTGGTATAGTCCTTGGCTGGGAGACAGGGGGATGGTTAGGAGCATTTCTCTTAGTATTCACACCATTTATTCTATTTCTTTGTTCTGTATCTTCTCTGGCCAGACCTCACAGTGCCCAAATTCCAGAGGTTTTATAACATATATATTGGGAAATGGGGGAGGGGGAAGTCATTTTTGTTCAAGCTACATCCTGCTTGACAATGGGATAAAAGTAGATATAGGGCTAGAAGCTGTGTTGCAGGCACTATGAGGATGTTAGAGGTCCTGTGTGTTTGGGAGGAGGATGTATTGGCCTCTGGTATGTAAGAGAAGAAGCTCTTTAAAAGAGCAGTTACTGATTTTTAAAATTTGTGACATAAAAATGTTGATTATACATGATCCAGAGAGTAGGATGAGGAGGAAAATGAATAAATGAGTTAGAAAGAGGAGTCATGCTATCCAGGAGGAACCAAATCCAAAGATTCCTTTTTATTGGTGAATGTTCTAGTCGTTTTTTTTTTTGCATAGCAGATATTAAACTAGTTATCTTTTATGAATTATCAGTAATATTAAAACAACACATTCCAAGAAATTCCTGACATCCCAAATGATGGTGTAAAAACAGGTAATCAATTGTTGCCTTATTTTCAAGAATTTCCTGATGTACCTCACCTAGTTCTTCTTGATGGCTGCCAAAGCTAAGGTTGTGTCATTAACAGTTTTGGTGATTAGGCAAGCCAGCTGATTTATTCTAATGTAAGGACCTACCATTTGTTCAGAGATAGCCAATAAAGTGGCTGACAATCCTGCAACAAAAGTTGAAGACCAGAGATGTAAATTCCTATTACAGTCAGAGGACAGGGAACGTGTGACCCATGAATGAGTTGATAAAAATGGAGAAGGTAAAATCATTCTGAGTTTGCCATCATAACAGCAACCCTGAAATCTCTTGGGAATGGTGGAATAAGAGAAATTAAAACAAAAAGACAGACCAACCTAAGGATAGGCTCATCTCTGTTGTTGGGATTGGACTATTTACAGTGTGATTGCATTTAAGGGTACATGGTACTGGTCCTATACTCAATCTTCTGGAACACTCATTGAGATTGGAATGGGACTTCCTGAAACCTGTGTCTTACATGAGTGTTATAAGTATGGCCATTAAAACCCAGCATTAGATTAAGCTTTGTCTACTTTTGGATTCCTTGTTCTGTTAGGCCAAGACTAATTAGATGTGAGGTCAGGACCTGTTTAGCCAACTTGGGCTTGAACATACAGATGGAAGATGTGTTTAGTACATTTTCTGCCATGTGAGTCCAGAAATTAGTACAACGGAGAACAGAAGTGTGATTTGGAATAATGTGGGCAAATATACCAGACCAAGAAGCCCCTCTTGGTCGGATAGACTCAGTTGTTTTTTCCTACTGCCATTTTATACACTTATATGTACCAGTGTCTAGTAGAATAGCCTGTGGCAAGATGATAGAAAAATTGTGGTTGTTTTCTGTGGTTTGATCTTTTAGTTTTGTTTTGTTTTGTTTGCAGTACTAGGGATTGAACCCAGGGGCATTCTACGTCCGAATTATACCCCCAGCCCTATTTTTTATTCTTTATTTTGAAACAGGGTCTCACTAAGTTGCAGAGGGCCTCACTAAGTAGCTGAAGCTGGCCACAAACCTGCAATCCTCCTTTTTCAGCCTCCCAAATACTGGGATTACAAGCATGTGCCGCCACGCCCAGTGATCTTTTAGGTTTTTAAACCTGGATCTTTGATACACTGAGCTAGACTCCTTTGTCCATGAAATAGGACCTTCGGGCAAGACGCAGTTAGTCCAACCATGGATTATGATGGGAGCACCCACTGTTATCATAGTGCCGCTATAGCTAGACACTATTAGGAGACAGCTCTTAGTTATTAGGCTCATAATAAAGTAAAGAATTAATGAGGACAAGCCCATTACTTATCTGATGTCCCAGTGGGGGATTTTTTGAGGAAAATGTTTAAATCTTCTATAGGTTCAGAGGTGTAACAGTTGGGGTCTCTTCTTTATGTTTATCAGAATCCTCCAATCAGCACCAGCATATAGGCTTTAGCAGTTTCCAGCATAATTCCAACTTGAGGCATAAAACAATTTCACATCAGCTTATCTAGTGTAATGAGAAGGATGCCAAGGACAAGAATCTAGAATAGGGAAGCTCTAGTCTTAGAGCTTCCTGATCTATCACGGGGAGGGAGTTTGGATTTTTACTCAGAGGCAATCTGATTATAGGAATAATCAATTAAATCACCTTACAGGAATGGTTGGTCTGCATTTATATGCTTGGTTCCAGGATGAGGTGAGAAGGCAGTTTGGGCTCAGAAAAATAAAAGTATTAAGAGTATCCAACCTAAGGTCAAGAGAGTGATTAGAGCCACCACTGTTTAATCAGGCCTGGGAGGTACAGATGGGGGGGGGACATGAAGGGCAAAGAAAACAAGGCAGAGTGAAAAGAAGAGAATTTTGGTGTGGGTATAATCTTGGAATGTGCCCTGGAGCCATGCCTCGTGGAGTGCATGTGTAGGATTTGATCAGGTGTGTTGAGAGGACCATGAGGAAAAAAAGTGAAATCTTGAGCAAAGTATAGGAGAAATCTGTGGAATTCTTGCCAAAAAAGAGACATGTGTTAGGCCAGGGTGTCCTGCTCAGATCCATTTTCTTCTGGTATGAGAGTGTGATGGTATCATTTTTCTGGATGTTTTGTAATTTTTATCTGCAAGGATCCTGGAGAGGGGAAGAGGGTGAAGGAGTATGAGGTTTAGTAGAGTAAAAGGGAGGATAGGTGTTTATATATAAGGTGCTTGGTTTTAAAGAATTCAGTTCTGATGGGTCCAGTGGTGGTGCCTGCTTGAGAGTGGATAAATGATACCAGGAGGGGAGTGCCTTTAATTTTACTGCTGTTGGGATGGTCAAGATAATTTGATGGGGCCTTTCCCATTTTGGTCAAAGTGGCTTAGAAGTTTGGTGTTATACCCAATTCCCTGGATGTAAGGAGGAGTGAGTAAAAGGGGAGGGTTGGGGAAGATTGGAATCTACATGTTTCCATAACACAGAAAGAAGAGGCTGGAGGAGGGAACTGAGAAAGGGTGGAGGAATGAAGGAGAAACCTGGGTGGATTGAAGTGAAAAATAACAGCAGATCTCTCATATATTATGTCAAAAGGGCTTATCATGAGGGGTTTTCAGAGGAGTGTTATTAGTTTTAGGAGGGCTAAGGGATGGAGGGTGATCCAGTCAGTGTAAGTTTGCTGAGAGAGCTTGGTTAGGATTTTTTGTAATATTCCATTCATTCTTTCAACCTTTCCTGATGACTGGGGTCTATAAGGGATGTGGAAATGCCAGGTTATTCCCAGAGTTTTAACCATACTTTGAGTGATTTCTGAGATGAACTCGGGTCCATTATCAGACTGGATTGAATTGGGTATGCCAAATCGAGGAATTATACTAGAGGTAAGGTGATGAGTAACAGTTGAGGCTCTTTTGTTGGTAGTTGGAAAGGACTCGATCCACCCTGAAAAGGTACCTACTAAGACTAAAAGATATTTTATTTTTTGTACTTGGGAAATATGGGTGGAGTCCATTTTTCAGTCTTCCCCAGGAAGATGACACCGGGCTTAGTGAGTGGGGAAGGGTGGAAGTCTTAGGCTAGAGGAGGTTGGGGATTGTTGACAGATATTACAATCTTTTATTATTTCTTTTATCTGCTGCTTTATTTTGGGTATGAGGTATATGTGGGGTTCTAGTAATCTTTGAATAGGGTAGGAACCAGCATGAAAAAGATTATATAAATTTGTGAGGAAGTGATTTTTTCAGACTGCTCTGGAAGAATCAGTTTTCCCTGTATATACCAAAAGGGGTCCTGGGAGTGGGCTCCTAGAGTCTGAAGTTGGCTCTCTTGTTCAGGAGAATACTTAGTCGGGACAAGAGATGAGGTTGGGATTAGTGGAAATAAGTAGTGGGGAATATATTCATCCTTAGTGGCCAATTTTGCTAACTTGTCTACATCTCGATTACTTGATAAGATAGATCCCTTATCCTTTTGGTGTCCCTTGCAATGGATCATTGCTGCTGCCTTTGGTAGGTGAGCTGCTTGGAGAAGGTGGTCAATTAATTTGTGGTTTTGTATAGGACTCCTTTTGCAGTTAAGAGACCTTGCTCCCTTCAGATTTGGGTGTTGGAGTGAAGGATGTTATAGGCATATTTGGAATCAATATATATATTAATTATATAATTTTTTGCTAAGGTTAGTTTTTTGCTCGAGTTAGACCTATGATCTCAGCTTGTTGAGAAGTGGTGTGAGGGGGTAAGGCGGATGCCTCAACCACCCTCCTGGGTGGATAACATTGATCATGGTCATGATATTCCTCAATAATGGCATATCCAGCAGTTAGGGAATCCTTTGATGAGCTCCCATCAGTCAGGTGCCCCCAGAATGTGAGTGGTAGTTATATGATGGATGGTGGTCAGGGAGAAGTTAATAATCTCTGAACAGTAAGGTTGGTCATTGTCTTCTGGGTGTTTAGGGGGCAAAAAGCTAGCAGGTTTAAGGGGGGGCATCTTGCAAAGGAGAGTTCATTCTGGAAGAGAGTAGAGTGGAGAGTTTGTAGGTGAGAATCTAAAATAGTGTTGAGAGCTTTGTGACTAAACATATCAGGTAAATTGTGAGAGGACAGCACCAGAAGAGGATAATGGAAGGTTAGTTTGAGGGCCTCTGGGATCAATAGGGTTGCAGAAGCCACAGCCTTTAGACAAAGTAGCCATCCCTAATATATGGAATCTAATTGTTTTGATTAGTACGTGACAGGTTCTATAAGGTCCCCAGCTGGTTGGGCCAGGAGCCCTAAAGCCTGGTTTTTTATGCTATGTAAATACAGAAAAAAGGGTTTATTTGGATTTGGCAGCCCCAAAGCAGGTGCCTGGCTCAAGGCTTGATTTAAATCATTAAAGGCTGTGGATTGGTCAGGGTTAGGGGAAATGAGGTCAGTAAAGTTTCCTTTGAGGCTTTGTATAGGGGTTTTGCTATGAGGGCAGTTAGGTATCCAGGATCTAAAGTACCCAGTAAGGCCCAGGAAAAAGAGAAGGCCCTGTTTTGTGATGGGAAAAGGAACAGAAAGGATGGATTTTTCCAGGACAAGGGGATCTCTTTTGTTGTGAGAGTGATTATTAAGCCAAGATAACCTTTGAGTAATCAATTGAGCCTTTTTCTGTGAAACCTGCTATCCACCAGTAGCTAGGAAATTTAGCAACTAGACAGTATGAGTTATGTAGTCTTGTTGGGTTGGTCTACAGGATAGTAGATCATCAACCTACTCAAGGACAGTGCTAGGAATAAGATTAAGCTTTATGTCTGATTTAAGGGCCTGACTAAAGAAGTGGGGATTGTCAATGAAACCTTGAGGGAGGACTGTACAGGTAAGTTGCTGGGCATGTCAGGTGTCAAGATCTGTCCAGGTAAAGGCAAGTAATTGTTGTGAGGATGAGTGTATAGGAGTAGTAAAGAAGATATCCTTTATGTCTAGTACTGAGAAAAAGGTGGTAGATGGAAGGATGCGGGATAAGAGAGTATAGGGGTTTGGTACTACTGGATGGGTGGGAATAACAGCTTTGTTTAGGCACCAGAGGTCCTGAACTAAGCAAAAGGAGCCATTGATCTTCTTAACAGGGAGGATAGGGGTATTATGTGGGGAGTCAGTAAGAATTAAAAGTTGGGTAGATAGAAGGCGGGGAATAATAGACTGGAGCCCTAGAAGACTGGTTGAGCTTAGTGGGTATTGGCAGATGGTGATGGAGCGAGAAGGATCCCTCAACAAGATATTTATAAGTTTGTGATGGATGGCTGTTTTTGGAGATCTTGTGTCCCATATTTCCAGATTTATGTGGACATGGAAATTTGGGGGAATATTATCTTCTACTTGTTGTAGTGGGGTAGATAAGTGTAAAATAAGATAAGGATGACTTTCTATAAAACTATTTAGTTGTATGGATGTGCCTAATTTGTAGAGTAAGTCCCTGCCCATAAGGGGCTTAGGGCATTGCAGGATAACCAGGAAGGAATGATGAAGGGAGGTTTTTCCAAAATGACAAAACAGGGGTGTGGTCCTTTGGGGGTTTTCTGGGATTCTTTTTATTCCAACAACCAAGATGAAGGAAAGGAGCAAAGGTTCAGAGAATTCTGTTAAAACAGATAAACTCACCCCAGTATCCAGAAAAAAAAAGGAGATAATCTTACCAGACACTGTCCCTTTTTCCTGGGGTTCCTTGGGTTCACCTGCAGCAGGGCTGGTGGACTCTGAGCCTCATCAATCAGTCACTGATAAGGTTATTAGAGAAGGGAGTTCTTGAGGAGGGGGTTTGGGGGCCTGAGTGTAAGGTGGACTTGTTGAGGGCACTTCCAATGGCCCCATGCCCATAGAATGGACAGGACCTACTTGGCAGCTTTGGATCAGGGCACCCTGTAGCCCAATGCCCACCTTTGCCACAACGAAAACAATTACAGGGGAGGGAGGGGTTGTCTGAGGAAGGCCTCTCTGGTTTCTGGACTATGGAGGCAAGCATCTGATACTTTAGGCACAACTGCCTTGCTTTTTGGCTTTTTTAGTTCTTCCTTCCTGTTGTTGAAGACCTTAAAGGCAGCCTTTAGGAAATCCTCTTGAGCCGTCTGAGGACCATCTTCCCTCTGCTGTAACTTTTTCTAATATTGGGAGCAGACTGCGAGATAAAGCATAGATGTAAGAAAGTCTGACCTCCTGTAGACTGGGGGTCCATACTGGTGTATTTAAGTATAGCCTCTCTGAGGTGAGACAGGAAAACGACAGGGTTTTCATTGGGTTCTTGTGTCACCTCTCTATGTACCACCTTATGGGCATCTTTGTCCATTCCTACCAAAAGGCAGGAAATGGTTTCTGCTGTTAAGAAAGTCATCTCCCTGTTGGTAAGTCCGATCAGGATTAGTTCTAGGAACAGCATTAATGCCCACTGGGTAGGTGTCGGGGCCTGTTAATAGTGTTCATCTGCCGGGCGTGGTGGCGCATGCTTGTAATCCCAGTACTTTGGGAGACGGGAGACCAGAGGATCCAGGTTCGCTGCCAGCCTCAGCTCTCTCTCTCCCTGTCTCTCTCTCTCTCTCTCTCTCTCTCTCTCTCTCTCTCCTTAGTGAGGCCCTTTGCAACTTCGTGAGACCCGGTTTCAAAATAAAGTATAAAAAATAGGGCCGGGGGCGTAGCGCGGAGGTAGAATGCCCCTGCGTTCAATCCCCGGTACCGCAAAAACAAAAAAACAAAAACAAAAATCCATGTTCCAAAAACAGAAGTCCATGTTCATCTGCATGGACTTCAGCAGCCCGCCAGATGAGCTCCTTTTCTTTGGGGGTACATGTAAGAATGATATAAATATCATCCCAGGTTAAATTGTATTGTTGAGATAAACCCTGGCGAAATATAGCAGGGTCCTCAGACAAGGATCCAAGTCACTCCTCCACTTGAACAAGATCAGTCATCGAAAAAGGCACATGAATGTGGATGATTCCCTGGCGCCCGGGGACCTCCGGCAAGGGCAAGATGGCACGGGAGCGAGTGAGTGGTGGAGAGAAAGGGAGGAGGGCGTGGGCGGTCTGAATGCTCAGTAGTGGTGGGGGACCTAGCCGCTGTGGGAGGAGGGATGGCGGCTGCTGAGGAAGGGGGTGAAGCGGTGGCACAAGGAGGGGCTGGAGCGACCGAAGAGAGAGAAGCCAGGGTGGATGGCAGAGATGGTGGGATGGCGGGGACAGAGAGGCTGGAAGTGATGGTGAGGGAAGATCAAGGGAGGTAGGGGACAGGAAAAAGGAGGAGTTTGAGGAAGAATTGAGGGGCATGGAGTCCCAGGGGATGGTGCATGGAGTAGAGTAGGAATGGGAGGGGCAGTAAGATAAGGTGGGGACTAGTGGGCTGGATTAAAAGAATCGGGGGAGGATTTCTTTTGGGAAGCTTAGCATCGAGGAGGAGGGCCTGGCAGGGAGAACAGTCTTTACAGAGTGAGGACTAAGAACACAGGAGAAAAAAAGATCAAATATAAATCACCTTCTGCCATTTGCTGTTCTGGACAATGAAGTTATCGAAGTCTTGTAGGATTTTGGGATTGAATGTGTCATTTTCAAGCCCCTGGCTCGCGTTCTCTAATTTATATTAAGGCCAGTCTATGTTACAGTAAAAAATAAGGTGTTTTGGTTTAAGCTCCCCCTTTAGTCCCAAAGTGGAAAGATGTCTTTAAAGGCACGCCAGAGGAAACTTTGGGGGATTTTGAAATTTGGGAACCCATGAGCCGGTAAGACATGAGCTGGAGGACAGACACGGCATTCACAAAGCGTCCTAAGTGAAGGTGGTGGAATCCGGAACATCAGCTAAAGGGATGGGAGGAGCCAGAAACAAAGTCAGCCATTCCCGAATGTCTATTTTTATGGCGGGAAAATCCCCAGACCTATCGGGAGGGAATCTCCGGAGCCGGGAACCCCTGGGCGGTGGGAGGGATTTTTTGGATCTCCTGGATACCACAGGAGGCAGACAGGGACATGACTTACCACTTACCAGACCCTTATTAGAGATTGCTGCTGAGCACTGGAACCCGGATTGGCAAACGACCTTCCAGTGCCGGAGTTGTGTGAAGGAGGGAAGGGCCGGGGATGAGTCAGCCAGCGGGAATACCCAGACAGGCAGTCGGGGCGTGAGCCTAATCCCTGGAGTTTCAGCTGCATTCCTGCTGGGATTTTGTCTCACTCCCTTGAGATCCTTTTGGCCATACTCAGGAGGGAAGAAAATAGGGGAGAAGAAATGGCACTGGTCCCGTGGAGGGTGGTCAGCCAGAAACTTCTTAGGATCTGGGAATTAGCCCAGGACGAGCTGCCACTGCATGCACCCGGGAGCACTGGCTCTGCCAGTGCGAGGTGAGTACAGCTGCCCACCACTTCCCAGGTTGCAGGAGAGACCTGGCCGCGACTCCCTCCCAGGTTCTGCCACCAAATGTTAGAAAACATAGAGGCGAAGGGACACAGCTCAACAACAAGGAACAGGCTTCATTTGGGATAACAGCCTTGGAGGGAGCAACTGACTGGGGAGAGAACCCACGAGAGTCAGAAGCCTGCTTCCTTACAGACTTGGGGCTTTTTATGGGGTTAGGAAGAGAGGGAGAGCAGGAGCAGTCCTGTGTCCCTGCTGATCAGTGGGCTTGGAGTCGGGCCAAATTTAGTAAAGTCCTTGCTGGGAGACGGGGATGGCTAGGGGCATTTCTCTTTGCATTCGCACCGTTCTTGGGTTTCTTTGTTCTCCATCTCCTCTGGCTAGACCTTACAGTGCCCACAATGGTGCCCTGTCTCCAAGTCTCTTTGGGAGGGTAGGTACCTATCTTTGGTGGACCCCTTGTTCCAGATTACAAAACTAGCGCCAATATGAAGATACAAGAAAATTCACTTTTCCTTTGGGTAAAGCCTTACTTAGCAAACATAGATGACCTATGACACCCTCCCCTCGCCCTGCCACACCACCAGCAGCCGCTCTTAAAAACACAACTGCCCTTTGTTTTGGCAAAATTGAGCTCAAGCTTCATTCTAATCTATCTTTCCTGTTGCAATAGCATTGAATAAACTCTTCCTTGCCCACTTAACTTTGTCTGGTGCAATTTTCACTTTGACACCAGTCACTGGAGTCAGCAAGCTTGTTAAATGGTCACACAAATTTTAATGAAACCATATCCTATTAGCCTTTGGGATTCAGCTGAGCAGCACTCAGGGATTTGATAGCAACGTTTATAGGATAATTGAGTGTGTTAGCTATTTCGTAACTGTTTTAGTAGGGTTCTACTGGAAAGCAATCTACTTACTTTGAAACTAAAAGCAGAGAAATAATGAAATATGAAATTGCTAAGAGAGATCTTTTTTGCCTGAGGGCTGCAATTCAAGGTTATCTGTGGTCCATTAATTTGGAGACCTAGAGAGAGAAAAGCAAACTTTTCCAACCAAAAGTCAGATTTGTGTGAGGTGGGTGGGTGAGAGATATAGCAAGAGATAAGATTGGAACCTAAGAGAAAACTGACCCCTTAGGCCTTTCCCAAGCTTTTAAAGTATTATTTGGCTGACAAAAGAAATAATCACTCTAGTTTCCCTGCAGCCTGAGGGCAAAGGACTGGTTAGCTGTGTCTCTCCATCTTAAAGCTTTATTTCTAAGACAGACCGTATGTATTTGTTAGATACCAGAAATAGATACTAAAATATTAGAAACTTGAAGTGAAACTTCCAATCATTTAAACTTCTAATGTCTTCGAATTTTAGGCTTTATCATATCATCAAAATGTTATTTAGAATACTTTGTATTCTCAAAGTACTATTCCTATTTTTAATTCACCTAATTGAAATTAAATTGTGCTATGTATGTCAATTACATGTTATAAAATCCAGTCCATCCCCATTCCTCAATGAAGTATCTGAATATTAAAATATTAAGTGTTCTGCATATTTAATTATAAAATAACTAAGTCATTTATTCAGCTATAATCCATTATGGGTGGAAAGTATATAATCTTCTTGATGATTTGCTTGATAAATGTATTTGTCTTTTTAATGAGCTTCTTTGTTAAGGTGGTTAGAATGATTAATGTGCCAGAGCACATCATCAGTAACCTTGAAAACCAAAAGTCAATATTTGGGAAAAATCCTTACATAGTGAAATACAGTGCTTAAAACTGCAGAAATCTCCATGGGAATGCTAGCCAGTTGATTAGCAGACATGTTTGACATGTTGCTATTTAAAGAGGATTAAGTATATTGGGTAAGTGATGAGGGGAAAGGCAGACAGGGGAGGGGCCTGGAGAAGCAATTATAACACAAGAATTGATAAGCTCCATTATCTCCAAACGGATTTCATAGTTCAGATTACTAATTGCCCTGTCACTAGGTCTGGAAAAAATATAGCAAAACAGCAATAATTTACTCAAAGAAAAAAATACTTAAAAGCAAATATGCATTCCATAGCATAACTGTAATTACCTTTCATTTTAATCAATTGCTTGACCCTAAGGATTGCACAGTACATTTTGTGTTTTCCATGGATGAAAGATATTTATTCTAGGATATAATCAATTCATATTTTAAGAAATTACAGGAAATAAAGTTCGTAAAATAGAAAGCAATAAAACAGAATGAGAAATTCATATTTAAAAATGAAGATTAAACACTTCTTGTCAGCTGTTTTGCAGATTTCTCCTGAACCCATAATAACTCTGTGTAGTCAAAAAAAAATTGACTTGACATCACTCAGATTCACTTTGGTCAACCTGTATTTTCTCTCCTACCTTTTCTGCTCTCCTATTACTAAGTTAGAAGAAAAATTCTTTCATAAATAACATTCTTATGAAGATAAAAGAGGAAAGGATTAGAAAGACAAAGCATATTCATATTTTTGTAGAACTTATTTCTTTACATTTACAATTTTGTTTAGACCTCAGGCTATAGAATACATTGTAATTTTATGAATAGGATACATAATCATAAATATTTAGATAAATGACCAAACTACTTTAAACTAAGCTACATAGAAACTACTGGATAATTTTTTGTACATGTTTTTGAGTTAAATGTGTTGCACTCTTTGGCTTCACATCTCTAGTAGTGGCAACTCTCACAGAGCTATGTTGGCATAACTACTGCTCATAGCACGTCATCGGAGCACAGCACAAATTTGAGAGGTTAAACTCATGAGCCAGACTCCTTGTGTTTGAATTTTGTTTTTGCCCCTAACTGGTTGTGGAACCTAGGAAGAATGAGTTAGCATTTCTGCCTCATGTTCCTAGGATAGGACAGTACCTGGCGCATGTCAAATCCAAAGACCACTAAAAAGTACACCCTTGATCAAAACAAATAAAATAAGTTAGAATTGTTAAGTCTGGTGTAGCAGGGGAGCCAGCACACCACACTGAGTGACACCATGTGGTGTCTTGTTAAAGAAAGTTAGAAGAAGTTTATTATTCAGGTTTTAATTTAGGAGGTGGTTGAAGGGGGCACTTATGTGTTATGTGGATTGCATACTGCCAAAGTGTAGATACAATTTGGTGCTTTGGAATCTTTCTCTTAAGACTCACAAGAGCAGGGTTGGAATTGTCCCTGGAGAGTCAGAAGCAGTCACTTGTACAAGCTAGAAATGAGAGATGTTTGGTCACGGCTGTTACATGGAGACTTTTTCAGTCTTTGTCCAGACATGGCTATGGAATGGTCTTCATGGTCACAGAGAGCCCTTAGGGAATGTTGATATTATAAGAAATAAGTCATACTTATCAGGAGAATACCATGGTTTCATAGAGAGCAGCTGGGGCAGTGGCTTCCTCACAACTCTCAAGACTGCTTCCCTTCCTTCCTTCCTTCCTTCCTTCCTTCCTTCCTTCCTTCCTTCCTTCCTTTCTTTCTTTTTCTTTCTTTCTTTCTTTCTTTCTTTCTTTCTTTCTTTCTTTCTTTCTTTTTCTCTTTCTCTCTCTCTTTCTCTCTCTCTCTCTCTCTTTCTTTCTTCTTTCTTTCTTTCTTTCTTTCTTTCTTTCTTTCTTTCTTTCTTTCTTTTTCTTCTCTCCCCCTTCTTTTTTAGTACCTCTCTTGGCCTGGGGCTTATAAAACCAGGCTACAAGACATTGTTGAAGATGTGCTTATCAAAAAACTCTCTGGTAATGTTTTCTCCATCTGAAATAAAGTTAGTCTTTTCTTATTTTTTTATTTTCAAAAAATTATATTGTAAATAACAAATTATAGTTGTATATATTTTTAGAGTGCAAAGAGATGTCATGACTTATAAATACAAAGTAGAATAATTAAATCAACCTAATAAATGTATCTGTCACCTTAAATACTTATTTTTTTGTACTGAGAACACACCACAATTAGCAATTTTTAAATACATAATACGCTTTTAAAAAGTCTTATTGGTGCATTATAATTATACATGATAGTGGAATTCATAGTGATATTTTCATATATGCACACAGCATAATTTGATCTGTTTCCTTCCCTGTACTTTTTGTTCTCCTCTCCTCCTCCCTCCCTCCATCCTTTTCAACTATCTACTACTCTTCTGGTGTTTCTCCTATTTTTATGATGTCTTTTTAAGTTAGTCTTTTCTGTTAAACAATAAGTTATCATCTAAGATAACAGCTATGCCTTACTCTATGGCATTGGAAGGGATTCATCAGAAAACTTCAGTATGGGCATTTACAAAACACAAATTATTATTAATTCTTCTAACAGACACCAGAGGCCCAGCTGACCAAACCTTGACAATAAAATATAAATTCCACAGACCAGGTGGATCTTCTTTTTAAATATTTGGTCTGTTTATAGATTGTTCCACGCAGGGGCACCAAGAACTGTTGCTGAGGTACACTGTCTTACACAGCCAACCAAAATGAAATCAAAGGTTAATATGATTGTTCATGGCAATGGACCTAGATAGTCATTATAAACTTGGCTATCCAGAGAAAAATTGTATTAGTTTGTTTTCTGTTGCTAATAACACAATACCACAGACTGGGTGAGTTATAAAGAAAGTTTTTTTTTTTTTTTTTTTGCGGTACCGGGGATTGAACGCAGGGGCGTTTTACCTCTGCGCTACGCCCCCGGCCCTATTTTTTTTATACTTTATTTTGAAACCGGGTCTCATGAAGTTGCGGAGGGCCTCACTAAGGAGAGAGAGAGAGAGAGAGACAGGGAGAGAGAGAGAGAAAGAGAGAGAGAGAGCTGAGGCTGGCCTCGAACCCGGATCCTCCGGTCTCCACCTCCTAAAGTACTGGGATTACAAGCGTGCGCCACCACGCCTGGCTGTAAAGAAAGTTTTATTTAGCTCACAGTCATGGAAGTTCAAGGACCCACATCTGGTGATAGCCTTCTTGGTAGCAGAGTGTTAACGTGGGGGAGGGTATTATGACAAGAGACAGGGAACATGTCTGTCCTCTAGTGTCTGTCCCTGGTCTCCCTCCCTCTTGTTATAAATCTACCAGGATTCAATCACAGGGGCTCTACCCAGTAATTTTATCAAAATATGACCCCCCCAACAGCCCCACCTCTAAATATAATTGGATTAAGTTTACACCTTCCTAATATCTCACAAGAGGGATTAAATTTCAGCATAGAAATTCCTGTGAGGCACATTCGAGCCATTTCCAAACCATGGCACCTGGTGTTCACAAAGAAATGATTCTCTAGGGTATAGAATATACCAGGAATACAAGAATCATTTATGGCAGCAAGAGTGACACAATTGTTGACACTTTAAGGATAGCGTATCTTCAGAGTGAAGTTAAGCAAGACTTGTAAAGCATCAGACTGAGGATGTCATAAAAGGATAGTCCTGCTACAAGTTTTAACTCTAACAAAGCTGAGTTTTGAAGAGAGGACTATATTGATCTCAGCAGAAGCATTCTGTTGGCGTGTGGTCAAGGTTTATTTTTAATGAGATTAAAGTTGAAATAAATGGAAGAAAATGTAAGTACTTGGAGGAACATGAAGGAAATCAACTTTATGAAAAATTCAAAGAACAGTAGTTGAATTTAGATCAGTAGCATTGGATAGAGGCTGACACATTTAGTAATGGTAAGGTTCACATCAGTGGTTTTGGTCTTGGGGGAAGAAATTCACAAGGGACTATTGTCTTTCCTTAACTGGCAGTTAAAAGGGTTTGGGGTGGAAGTATAGGAGAGATCACTGAATACCTTTTAATTGATCACCAGAAAGCATAGAAGTATAATAAGATTAGTATTACAGGAAAGAGAAAAAGTGGAGAAGTATTGGAAAATTAGTATCATCTTAGTCTCTTGGTGGAAAATTACCCTCCTTGTGTTGTCATCTAAACAAAGAGTCTTGAAGTCAGATATTTATTGTTAATGAAAAACACACTGGACAAGAAGAGCAAACAGAAATTAACTTTACACTGATATTGTTGCCAGGAATACAGTAGAGAATACATCTCAAGTCTAAATACCCAATTCTGTAGAGTCAAAAACATGGAGAAGTTTTAAGAATCAGGATAGGGTAATTTTAAGCCGTATATATACAATATATATATTAGCTTCACCCAAAAGAAGCCAAGGATGTAGTTTGACAGCTTGGAGCAAGGGGCCTATCAAACTTAGTCTCCTATCCTTTCATAGAGACTGGGAGAGAGGCTCTATCTCCTTCACTGATTACATTCCAATATTATCAAGGGTAAAAGAAAGGTATGGAAGTTCTAGACAATATTCTAAACAGAACCTTTTATAATGATGACTATATTAGTACTTGTGCTAACTAATATGGTAGCTATTGGCCTCAAGTAGTTACTGAGTACTTAAAATGTGACCAGGATCTGGGCGTGGTGGTGCACACCTATAATCCCAGTACTTGGGAGGCTGAGACAGGTGGATTGCAGGTTTGAGGCCAGTCTCAGCAACTTAGCAAGGCTCCCAGAAACTTTGTGAGACCCTGTTTCCAAATAAAAATAAAATAGGGCTGGGGTTGTAGCTCGAAGGTAGAATGTCCCTGGGTTCCATCCCCAGCACCACAAAAATAAATAACAAATAAATAAATATTTTTTTAAATGTGACCAAGGCAATTGAAGAGCCCTGGCCAAATTTTTATTTTACTTATATTTAATTAATTCATATTTAAATTTAAATAGCCACCTATGGCTAGTGGCTACCTTATTAAAGGATGCATTTCTAGAGTTCTTATAACTTTTCCAGTTTGGGCTTTATAATCCCTGTACTCTCTAGTTTGAAGATTGAGGATAAGGACAAGAAAGTTTTTGAGTAAAAGGCCTTATAAAATTCTTTAATAAAAGTTCAAGTAAAATGTAATTTACTAGCAAAGAAAACCTTCAGCCAATCTTGAAATTAGGCCAATTATATAAATAAAACCAAAGCATTTTAGAACACATATAACATGTGTATAAATAATTATTCTTTTTTTTTTACTTGCTATGTAGTAGGCCCTGTTGAAGGCAATTAACCAAGCCATCTTAATTGATTTAACTCCTGGGAGCTAATATTTAAAAAATGAGTTGGAATGTTTGCTAATACTGCCTGCTGGACAATTTCCTGGTTTTGGTTTTTCAATAGAAGTGATTAACTAATGATTAAATCTGGATTATTCTATAGAGCCCCCAAAGTTCTACATAAGGTATAGGCAACTTTCTAAAAGGTTAATCAATAGAGTGAATTTTATTCCTTAGCTAAGGGAAGGAGATTACTAATTTCAGATTGTTACAGTGTAGGGGAAAGGAATTATGAGGGTATTAACATATCTCCAGGAACTTTAATTTATTCCATAGATAGACTCTAATTGTAACTAATGTTTAGCCTAGATTTCTAGAAGAAATATTTGGTATTTTTGTAACAATACTCTCTTGAATATAAGATTTTTTTTACCTGAAAAGTATATATTAGCTATAATTACTATAAAAAAGTTTCCTCAATATTTTAAGTCATTAACATTTAGAGAATACCAAACCTCCTACTATTCCTCGAAAAATAAGTAAAATAAAGAAGCAAATCTTTATTAGTTCACAGTCCAGAAAGCAAAACCATACTTTAGGCATAAACAAAGGTCTTAACAATTTTAGAGTTCTGATTTTGGACATCAATTTAAAAAAGATGAAAAATCAGAATTTGTCAGAAGAAACAAGGTATGAATACAAGCATAACTCAATAATTACAGATAATATTTTGAAAACATGCTACATTAGGAAATAATGCTTAATAGATATTTTTGTTTTACAAAATCACTAAGCTAATAAAATATTTAGTAAGAGGAACTTCTGTTATGTAGGAAGAGGATGACAATCTTTTTTAATAAAAAGAACATGCATATTTTATGTAGTGGGTATGAGAGTATAACTAATGAAACGATATGCAAATAACAGACATTAATATCCTCTTATGCACCTATATAGAGGTAAGCACAAATGTATGAATACGCAAATCCCTCCATTTGCTCTACTGTCCTCTGAGATACTGTCCTAGGCTGCTCCAAATGGAAAAAGTTGCCTGTCCCTGTTGCAACCATATTGCAGAGGAAGAGAATGGGGAAGAAAAGAGGAGGACAAAGACCTTCCTTTTTAAGGAGGGAAATTGGAGGACAAAGACCTTCCTTTGTAACTGAAAGTTGCACCTATCAATGCTGTTTGAAACTCATCGCCCAAAACTAGTCAAGACAGCCAGTTTTAGGTACAAGAAAGTTGGGAAATAGACTCTAGCCACGTTTTGTGTGCCCTTCTAAAATTAGCAAGGAAAGCAATGAAAGAATCTGATGGTAGGATTCTACTGGGAGCCTGTGCTTTGCGACATGCTACTAAGAAGTATTGCGAGATAATTAGATAATGTTCATGTGCTTTTCTATGTAGATGTGCACATATTCATTTCACCCCTTGGCGAGTGGAATTTTGCTTTTACATGTATTTAGTTCTTTTTTTGTTCTCATTCATCGTGTTTTACCTCGTTCACTTGTGCATAAAATGTAGGTCCAGCTACAAGATGATTCATAGACCACAGCTTCTTCACACACAGTAAATGCTCAGCCATATGCACAACTGAAGTAATTAAGGAAGTCGTGGCACACATCCTGCATTGCCGGGTAGCAGCTTGGCTCTCAGTGGTATCATAACATCTCCCGCTGGGCTAAATAGACTTTGAGAAAACAAATGTGTTGGTGGGCAGCGTGAGACTTCAAAGCCAGCTTGACTATTTAGTGTTCCAGTACCCAGGCCAACAGTCTGTCTAAGCACCTCTTTGGGAAAGCAGAACTCTACCTTGGGAGAAAAGTTATATATTTTGCAAGCAGATTTCCAAAAGTGAAAAACTATGGAAAAATTGCTTTGGAATCTATATTCCGTTTCTCTGTTATTGACAAAGAATTTCCTCCTGGAGGAAATAGTTTTGCAAAGAAATCTAATTGCTGACTTGAGTAAACAAATCTCTCTTTAGTATTTTTTCCCTCTTTGGGGTTCTTAACAACCTTGTCACACAAACTATTTCCATGTATTTATTCTAAGCCTAGTCCATTGTGAGGCTCACAGGAAGGTCCTTCATTGCTTCTTACTTTTAACATTTTTTCTTTATAAAATGTATTACCTGAAAACCATCTAATGACCATCTTCTGTATGAATTTAAGATTATACAAATAGCAATTAAAAAGTGCTTTAAAGTTCCTCGAGAACAGAGATTTTTTTTTTCTGTCCTGTTCATGGCTTGTCACAGGGCTTAGCATATTGTCCGGTTCATGGTAATTATCCAAGTTTTGTCCAACAATGAGTACTAGAAATCATTCATTTAAAACTCAGTTCATGAGTAGATGTGGGTGGATACACCTTGACCAGGGCTATAGAGCATCTTATGAAACATACTTTTTAAGAAAGCTGGAGGTAAGAGGGGAAAACCTTAGGAAGTGTATAGTGATAAGGGTATAGGTAGAAAGGGTTGGAAGGAATGGAGACTACTCTAATCAATTATTAGAAGCTTCTGCCAGTCTTTGAGAGGGGAGAAGGTGGCGTTGGCATTAATTAAGTTCACATCTATTTCCACGAGATGAATAATCCTCCTAGCCAGGACTTGTCAGGAGTTATAAGAGCCCGGGCCTGTCCCATTTTCTAAGATTTCTTTCACATCAGAAAGGTCCAAAACTATCAATGGGGTTAAAATGTGGTAAATTAAAGTGTTGACGTTTAATAAAATAACGTATCTGGAAAATACGTGCATATAAGTATACAGACGCCTCATTTGAAGATAAGGGCAGAGTTTACATCTGGGGCTTGCTGTGAAAGTGAGGCACAGGCCAAATGGTCTTCTGGCAGCTCCCTCTGTACACTCCACCCGGGCAGACTCCTGGCTCCAAGTCTCCCTTCTCTTTAAAGCCTTCTTGGATGCACTGGGTAGACTTAGAGGCACTTTCAAATCTGTGTGTGTGTGTGTGTGTGTGTGTGTGTGTGTGTGTGTGTGTGTTTTAATCTACTTTAAAATTATGTCTGCATCTAATCCTTTTTATTTATTTTTTTCTTTAGTATTGGAGATTGAACCCAGGGCCTTGCACATGCTAGGCAAGTGCTCTACCATTGAGCTACATCCTCAGCCCCATATCCAAATAATTCAATTGTTTGCTTCTACAGCTATTTCCCCCCCAATAAATGATTTTTGTACATCAGAAAAATAAGAAACATAAAATATTCTTCTCCCACCAAACAAAAATTATTTAAAGAATGGATTAATGAGCCAGGCGTGGTGGTATACACCTATACTCCCAATACTTGGGAGGCTGAGACAGGAGGATCACAGGTTCATGACCAACTTCCACAATTTAGCAAGACCCTGTTTCCAAATAAAAAATAAAATAGGACTGGGGGTGTAGCTCAGTCATAGAATGCCCCTGGGTTCAATCCCCAGTACTTCCACCCCAATAAAAAGAAAATGAATAAACAGAATAAATAGATGGATGAATGAATAAGTGCAAGTCCTCTCTCTCTCTCTCTCTCCCTCTCTCTCTCTCTCTCCCTCTCTCTCTCTCTCTCCCTCCCTCCCTCCCTCCCTCCCTCCATTTAAATCCCCTGAAGGAAGATGATGCCTATGGCCAGTTTGTCAGAAATGATTTTTCTACCTAAATACTTGTTTTTTTTTTTTATCTAAACACTCATTTACATTATCTGAACCAGGGCAGGAGGAGAATAGAGAGCAACGTTAACTGGTACAGTGGTGCATATGGACAGGGGAAATAACTTCTAGTGTTCTATAGCACAGTAGGATAACTATGGGTGATCATAACTGATTGCATATTTCATAGTAGAGAGGATATTGAGTGCTTTTAATACAGAGAAATGATAAAAGTTTTGAGGTGATGTATATTCCAGTTACTCTCATCTGATCATTAAACATTGTACAAACATTTTGAAATGTCATATTGTATCCTGTAAATGTAGCTGTAGGTAGATACATATTACTAAGTATCAATTAAAAATAAAATATGAATAAGCAAAAGTAAATATGGAAATAAAATGTTACCAGAACCACTTTAGTAATATCCTGAACATTGAAGTTTTAATAACATATTTTGTCATATTTACCTAACTGGCTAAAATGACCCTTTAAATTAAAATAATTGAATTAAAAATTAAAAGATCCAAGAAGTAATTTCATTCAATATAGAGGGATATATCAAAGTTTGAGAATAAAAAGTTTAACACTGAAATAAAACTTTTATGAGAAGTATTTGCTTATACATAATATGCATGCACAGACTCAAGAAGGCATACCCTATGTTTCTCAGAATCCCATAATAATGATGGGAGGCCAGGCCAAGTTGTGTGTGGATATTTTCACTGTGACTCATTCTGCATCATTGTATATTCCCATACTTAGGAGTAGCATAATGAAAACAAATTTCCTTTTCATCAACCCATCCCTGACTTACTTATAGTTTGATTACTAGTGTATTTATATTCTTCCATCTCTGATATCTGATTTTTTTATTTTAATTTATTATTTTTTGTGATTCTAGGAATTGAACCCAGAGGGGTTTTACCTTTGATCTACACCCCGCAGTCCTATTTTATTTTATTTTATTTTATTTTATTTGGAAACCGGGTCTTGCTAAATTGCTGAAAGCCTCACTAATTGCTGAGGCTGGTTTCGAATCTGTGATCCTCCTGTCTCAGACTCCCAAGTACTGGGATTTACAGGTGTGGACCACCACACCCAGCTCAGATCTCTGAATTTTGTTATACATTTTCTCCTTTTTATAGCTTCCATTTACAGTAAAAACAGCTAAAGTATCATGTAGCAGAAAGAAAATTTTATATGCATCTCAAGAGACAGTTATTTTTTTCAATATACAAGAAAGACACTGTACACAAATCTGGTGCATGTATTTTGTGTTCTTTATTGAATCTGGGAACTTTTTTTTCCCACCTAAGAGAGGAACAGAAATCTGAAAAGGCTGAAGTTCAATTTAAGACCGCGGATCTTAGCAATTTAAATGGGTATTAAATGGAACAAAAAAGCTTTCCCTCATTTCTCTTGAGTTTGTTTTTAGTTTTATTCTAGTAAAAAGGCATGATCAATTTCTACTCTGTACCATGATAATCAAATATTGCTTCAGTCAGCAGGTGAGAAAAGGAACAGTTTTTACCAAATAGCTTTATGACCAGTTCTATAAATATCTACAATTTATCTTCCTCGAAACTGTATAACGTCAGACTGCCTGGTAAATGTCTGCTAAGGATGATATCTGGACCCATACACATACACACTTATGTTAACTACGTGCAGGGGTTCAGCTCCATAATATTCACACATACATACATAAACACACACACACACACACACACACACACACACACACACACACATGCACACCCATATATATTTGGTACTCAGGGGCATTCAACCTCCAACCCCCAGCCCTATTTTATTTCTTATTTTGAAACAGGATCTCACTAAGTTGCTGAGGGTCTCACTGAATGGCTGAGGCTCCTTGAACCTGTGATCCTACTGTCTCAGCCTCCCAAGTTCTGGGATTTACAGGCATGCACCACCACTGTAAGAGTCACATATTAAACTGAGTTATATATTTGGTTTCTTTACTGTGCCTTTGATTATAGGAGCTAATGAGCAGTAAGATACAGATAATCTGAGGCAACTATGATTATAGAGCTGACTGTAGCTTTGAGAATACATTAGTTTTGGTAGTTACTATTAGACCCATAGTGTGTTTTACTTGCATCTTTACATACTGTTTGGTATGGAAAAGAAGAAAACTTCAAAGCATATTTTTTGGCAAGAGAACAACAACAATATTTAATGTTTGCATTGGACAAATCGTGTGCAGCAGGATGGGATTTCCAGGAAGCAGTGTCTGAGAGGAAGATTAAAGGGAAGAAGGTTTCAGCTGGGTGTGGCACATGCTTGTAATCTCAGTATTTGGGAGGCTGAGACCGGAGGATCCAGGTTCGTGGCCAGCCTCAGCTATTTAGTGAGGCCCTCCACAACTTAGTGAGACCCTGTTTCGAAATAAAAAATAAAAAATGGGGCTGGGGTTGTAGCTCGGAGGTAGAATGCCCCTGGGTTCAATCCCCAATACTGCCAAAAAAAAAAAAAGGGAAGGAATTTTCTATGGAGGGCCCAGGTATCAACACCTGTGGAAGGGAAGAAAAGAAGAGAGAGGGAGGAAGTCAAGCTGTGATGTAATCGCAGTAAAGACTCCTTTGACCCTACATGGAGCTGTATTTGTATTGGAAAGAGGGAGGTGGACCTGTTGATCATACTGACAACTGTGGATGAATACACATAACCTCAGGGGGTAGCCTTGGGCACAGTGGCTCTCTGAAGTTAAAACACCCTGACATCTGAAGGCTGCCCGTCAGCAGGTCTTCCAGAACTAGGGGGCCATGTCCTCTATTCTTGACAGGAGATCTGAGCAGCACCGTGTCCACCACAGATGGACTCGCCATATGCTATGAATCAGTCATGTCAGTTGTCTCCATTTAGATTCAAAAAGAAAAATGCTACAGGAAATTTATTAGTAATTTAAAATTCATTAAGCAGCATAAGCAAAATTATTGTAATCAAAAATATACCTATTATACTAATTGCACTTTCTCTGGGATACTATGAATGAGAAATAACTCACGTTATTTATGCAGCAAACAAGTTAAGGATTAAGGAAATGGGAAGATGAATAAGATATGGCGTAACTCTCCTTCTAATAGAGTTTACCACCAGTGTAACAGAGTTTACAGGAGACAAAGTGATATCAATAAGTATTCTGTATTGATGAGTGTTTTCATGTAATGGCAAAGTGGAGCTTAGAAGAGCTCAGAATTCACTATATAAGAATGCTTCTTACAGAAGGTGTTTGGGGACTGGACTTTGAGGAAAGAGGATTTGGTTGTTAATAATAGATATTGGCTAGAAGGAGCAAGGTACTGTGTTTTAAGTAAAATGAGCAAATACATGAGTTTAGAAAGAGCTAGCTGTATATAGGAAGCAGAAAATAAATCAATATAGTCAAAATAGTGTATGATGGGGAGAAGAGGGTATTGAAGTGATCAAGTTAGACTGAGGACAATCAGGCAAGCCCTGGCTTATAGATTCAGGAAGTTTAGGCTCTTCAATTATTATGAATGAAAGAGGAAAACCAAACCAATATGTCAGAACTGTTAACTGAGACTTCTGTGCCCTCTGAAATGACCATTCAAAAATTTAGACAAAATAAACATGTTTTCAAATACATGATAACCAAGAGAATTGTTTGTCAAGAGACTCATTATAAAGAATGCTACAGGAAGTTCTTCAGCTTAAAGGGGAATAATTCCAAAGAGCAGCATAGATCAGCCAGAAAGAACAAAGTGGCCACTTTACTGGTAAATATAAAAACTATTTTCCCTAAATTTCTTATAAGATTACTGATGACAAAAACAAAAATGATATATTGTGAGCATATATATATATATATGTATGTATATTCCACTATATATACATACACACACTATATGTATGTGTGTATATGTATGTGTGTGTGTGTGTATATATATATATAATAAATGATAATTAAACAGAGAACCAAAAGGACAACTCAGTTATATTGTTGTAAAGTGTTTACATTGTGAATGAAATGGTAAATGGTATAAGGGTATTTCCAAGGAGAATGTTTCCAGTTAGGGCCATATTTTCTAATACTTAATATAGTAATTCAAAAGTGAGGTGCCTTTACCTGCAACATCAGCATCACATGGGAACTTGACAGAAATGCAAGGTTTCAGGGTTTTACCCAAACCTACAAAATTAAAATCTTTGAGTGCAAATAAGGTCCTAACATTCATATTTTAATATCATTTGCTTTATTCTGATCCCTGCTAAGCTTTGAGCAACAGAATAGATATGGACTCAGGTACTACATATACTATTCATTTTTTTATTGGTTTAAATACTCTTGGAAGTCATTTGGTATTAAATATGTTCATACCAGTTTTCCTGACTATTATTTACCCTAAATTGAAAATTGAAAAGTATGCAATAGTAAATACACAAATATATTCATTACACATAATGTATTATATCAAATAAATGAGAACAGTCTATGTTTTCAGCAAAAAGGAAAATGTTACACCAACATAATAGTCAAATCATTCTACTATTAAAAATTGATATTATACCTATTTTTGTGGACATGGAAAACTGTGTAAGATGTGTTGTTCAGTTAAAAACCAGATTGCAAAATAGTACCTGTAAGGAGATTCTATTAATGCAAACGTACATCTATTTATACTTTGGACAATTATATTTCTGGGTGAAAAATCATAGTTCTAAAATATGAGTTTAACACATGGTGAAAGGGGGAAAAAAGACAAACAATTCAAAATAGCATAAAATGAAAATCTCAGACAAATCATCTAGCCTTGAATTTCCTTCCCCCAAAGCCAAGCATTATAAATGCTTCTTTTATTAAGTCTATAGTCATTGTTCATACATTCTCAATAATATGCTTACATTACTATATTTAGGTTAATTAAGTTTACACATTAAATATTGAATCTCTACTTTGAAAAATAATTAGCTGATTTGCATTCCCCTTAGCTCACATTATTTTTTCCTCTAAATTTACAGAGGTTTTGTAATTGTTGTTATCTCATATCAAATTAACTATACACTTAAGCTTTTGATTCTTGGCCGGTGTAATTTAGACCTCATCCTCCCATATGAAAAGATGGTAGCAACTTAAACACACTTCTTCTCATTTCCCTCTACTGTTATTTTTATATTGACAAAGTTTAGAACATCTACAATTCTTTTCTAAAACTATACTTAAGTTTTATGTCTATAGGCTGACTTTAAAATTAGAAAAATACTAATAAATGGCATTTAACATATCACGATTGCAAATAAAGTTCAAGTAATGCTTTGTCCATATATAAAGGTATCACTAGCAATGTCACTGACATGCACGGGGAGGAAGGAAATGGGAGAAAGTAAGATGGGAGGGAAACACACCAAGTGCTGTGTGCATGTATGTTTGTATCACGTTGAGCTTCACTATCATGTATAATTACAACACAGCAACAAAAGTATTAAAAAGAAATATATAACTGCTTTGAAATATTGTAAAATAATAAATACACTCTAATGTAAAATCAAGCAATTCCATTTGATTGAATGGACCTACAGAGAAGAAAGTATCACCTTTGATAGTTCACCTTGTAACACTAACCTTGTGCCACTTAAAAGGGAGAATTTTAAGGATAACTGGATAGATCAAAGTATTGGCATCTCTTTAAGTGCTTTATATTTTAACTATACTTTTCTTGAATAGTTTTTAAGATTTTTCCTGGGGTTTCTGATTTCCTTGCCTTTTTTCCTTTATTATATCCTTACATAGCCATTTTAATTAAACTATTTATTGCATAAAATCCATATTATTATAAAGGGCAGCCTTGTTAGAGGTCTACATCTTTCTAGTAAAGCATGAAATATGTGCTCTAGGGGATGATTACGTAGTTAGCTGTTAACCAAGAATATATTTGGCCTGTTTCCACTGCTTCTTTAATCTTATACATTCCTCTTTTGGGGTTATTGTCTTGTTTTGTTTTTGTTTGTTTTGTTTTTTGGTACTAGGAATTAAACCCAGGGTGTTTTACTTCTGAACTACATCCCTAACCCTTTTTATATTTTATTTTGGAACAGAGTCTCGCTAGGTTGCTGAGGTCCTCACTAAGTTGCTGAGGCTGGCCTTGAACCCACAATCTACCTGTCTCAGCCTCCCAAGTACAGGGATTACAGGTGTGCGCCACCATGCCTGAGTTGGGTGATTGTTTTTATTTAATTATCATACAAAAATTTTCCAGGAAGAGCTCATACAAGTTAAATTTTCTAAGATAATATCAATAAGAAAATTTATTTTGTCCTCATTCTTGACAACAGGAGGGTGTTGACATATAATTAGTATTATAAAAATCATTCCTGATCATAATTGCCTGTAAAATCCTAGGCATATAGTCACGTTCACTACGTATACTGGAAATATGTTTGTATTGTCTTCTAATATCTAGTGTTGCCAATGAGGATTTGGATGGCCAGTTTTTATTTACTTCCTTTAAAAATGCAGACACCAGAAGTTACACTGTGTCTACGATCTCTAAAAGGATACTCATTAATTTTTTTTTTGGAAATTGTTCTTTCTATTCTGAATTTCTGTTTCTTCTCAACTTAGTCATGTTGTTTATTTGTATTCTTCCCCTTTCTCTGGTTTTGTCTAATTGTATTTTTTGTTATGTTTGTAGTTTCCATTTGCATTTAAAAATGGAGGCTAAATTGATTCATATTAGGAGTTGGCTTCTGTTTTCTCTGTTGCTGTACAGGGAAGATTTTTCTTCTTTTAAACTCCTCACCCCTTCAGCTATGAGAAAATTTACTAGAGACTACTTCTGCAGACAAGTATTTCAACGGATGGTCTTTGCCGTATGGTGCCTGGCTTGAGAGCAGATGCAATTATGCCAGAAGGTGCTGGGCTGGCTCAGAAACATTGATTATACTAAAAGCCCAACTCTGCCCCAGATGCAAAACTTCTATATGTTGCTCTGACTTTTGCCTGGGGGTAAAGTCTCTGCTGTGAATTACACAGCACATAGAGGCAGAAACCATGGCTATCCGACAACACTCCTTAGTAGACACTTCTTTCATGAGCCTGATCTGGTAAGCAAAGTACTTATGCAAATCCTGAGTGCTGTGTATCTATATGCCTCTACCACCCTGAACCTCATCAAGATGTATGATTACAATGCACCAAAAAAAAAGAAAACCTCCAGAATTCTGACTCTGTTGGTTCTCCAGTGTTTTGAAAACAAAGCCATTTCCAGAACTGTCTCTCTTAGGGGCATCTCTGACTTAATACTAATTATATGTCAACACCCTCCCATCTAGTTTCCATTTTCCACAAATCCAAGTACAGCATTGTCAAATCAATGATACCCCACAAACACTTTTATTGACCTCTCAATAGGATTTGGGGAGAAAAGACAAGAAACATTTCATCTTTATTTATTTCTGATACAAGATGAAGTTATTATTTTGTGAAAATTATTTTTTAAGACAAAGTTTTAGGCTAAAATATTTGTGAAATGAGGTGTTAAATATGTTAAGAGGAGCTTTACTGCAGGATTTCTGAGTATTTAATATTGCATTTTTCAAGGTTAATTTTCAACAATAAGATACAGGAGAGCAACTTTAAAAGTTCTATTTCTTACAAGTGATATTTATAAGGAAAAAAATACTTTTCTTGTGCCAAAAGCCGAAACTATTAGGTCAACATGTAAAATCTAGCACAAACTTGTGAAGAACAAAAAAATTCAAACTTAAATAATATAGAACTAAGTAATGGTAGTAGTAAAGCATAAAGAATATTAATATTGATATTTTACACAAAATTCAAATTTAATTAACTTTTATTAATACCTTTCCTAGTCCAAAGTGCTATTATTTATAAAATTAATATTTTAATAACTATATACAGTGATGGAAGTGTTTCATAACAGTCCCTTTTGTTCCATAAGAAATAGGGTTAAACAGGGTAGATAACCTCACATGACTTGGGGATTGTTTTAAATAATAATACAATCTTTGGGATTCTGTTTAAACTCCCTGCACTTTCTGGAGATACTGTGAAATAGTTTCTTTATGAGATTTCTGTTTAGATTGGAAATTCAATGAGAAAAACTGGTTGACAGTATTTCAACATTTCTAGCTCCCGCTTCGCTTATTATCTGAAAGCACCGAGGGCTCAACAACAAAAAAGTAGTGAAAATGGAATTTTGATTTAACTTTTTTGAAGTTCTGAAGGGTTTGGACTCATGAAAAAAAAACTGGAGAAATGGTTGCAACCTGCTTTAGCATATGTATTCATCTCTTATTTATCTACTTGAAAAAACAGATAGCAATAACTGAAGAAAGTTGCTTAGGTGTTATTTTTTAAATTAATGCTAACATTTAAAATAAAATACTTAAAATGAAATTTAAACATGATAAAAAATTCTTAAACATATTATATGCTAAATATTTTGATTAAATTATATTTAAAGTCTGTTACATGTTTGTTTGAAACCACAATTATGGCTGGATTTAGTTTATTATTATCTGTAAATGGCACATAAAGTTACTGGCAACATTATGATTTTTGATGCTGTAAGTTTTTCTGTGTCAGAATATTATTAGACGAGTCACACTATTTGTGAACAACATTAAAATTATTTGGTAGAAGATGTTATTTTGAACACTTTCATCACTCACTCCCACACAACACACACAAAATTTCTCCAAGGAAAAAAATTTAAATTTCTTTTGATCTTGTGTGAGAATATAATTGTATCTTTTCTGTCAAAGGAGGTAGTTTCACTTAGGTGGCCATTTTGTAACCTGGTAGGGATTTACATTCCTTCCCCAAATTAATATCTCTTAAGAGATTACAGGTGTCGACCCTCCCCCATCTTCCCCTGTAGCTGACCTGGAAGACTGTGAAGCTGTAATTTCAACCAATAGGAGTTCAGCGCAGGAGGAGCCTTGCGTTAGGGATATAAGACCCACTGGGTTCTTTGTGAAGCGTGCTCTCTCTCTCTCATATCTGGGAGCACCTTTTTTGCAAAAAAGTAAAATCGCCTTGCAAGCAATTTTCGAACATGTGCCCTTTCTTTAGACGCAGTAAAAAGTTGTTTCTAACAATTGGCGCCAACGGGGGGCACAGCGCCCCCCAGGGTGGTGAGGATCCCCTCTTCTTAAGGGAGATGCGTCCTACTGCCGTGTTGTGGTAGCCTTCAGAGGGGGGACTCACAATCTCTGGAGCAGATGATAAACCTTCAGGCGAAAATTGCGAGGTAACGCGGGGAGAAGGCCTTAATAAATACCGCGGCAACCAGAGATTCATGCGTGGAGTCAGGTATGAACACTTCAGGGAGAAGCAAGTAATACTTGGGTGGTCGGGACACTCTGGGGGTTGTGTGTGTGTGTGCTTGAATGAGCATGCAGTGCGGTTACACAACCAGGAAGGCCGGGGTGGGAAGTAACGGCTGTGTGTACTTGGATGAGGGGTAACAGGTGTGGAGTCTGAATCTGCCGTTCTGTTATATCCTTGGCGTTTCATACGGCGTAAGGTCTCCTCTTTGGGGAGCCAGCTAGGGGCTTTACCCCGCCTGCCGAGAAGCACCTACCGGGGTATACAGGGATATATGTCCCACGTGGGAGATAGGCAGACTAAGAGCATCTGGGAGAAATACTAGAAACCTCCAGCAGGGGGAGACTAGGTCTCAGCCAAGTATCTAGTTGTGGTTTCACAACTAGGGAAGCCAATATGGGAAATAGAACCTCTTCACCTTGTGAGAAAGCCCACAGGGAGAAAGAAGAATTAGATAAAATTCCTTCAGATAGCCCCTTGGGGCATATGCTCCGATATTGGGAAGAAAATCCCAGGACAGCAGGGAAAAAGAAACACCAAATGATAAAATACTGCTGTTTTATTTGGATACAAGAACCCATCCTTCATCCATCGGTATTCTGGCCAAAATTTGGTTCCAGAGAGGATTGGTTTTGCCAATCGTTAATCGAATATGTCAATAATAAAAATCCTGTGACCCAGGAAGAAATAGATTATGCGCTCTGCTGGAGGAAGGGACCTGTAGGCTTGTTCCCTATGAAGGCAGAAATGAATGAGAATAAGAACAATTGGGACCCCCTTTCCTTTCTCCAAGGAAAAAAAATTAAATTTCTTTTGATCTTGGATACAAGACTGACTGGAGAAGGATTTAGAAACAAGATAAACAGCAACCCTAACAGACCAGTGTCCCCCCCCCTTTTTTTTTACTGTGCTCACAGCTGGTGAACATAAGACACAAATATAACCATCTCATATCACGCTAGCTCAGCTAACCTTTCATCCACTCAGTGGGGTTTTGTGGTTTATTTCTTTGTGGTGTGTGTGTGTGTGTGTGTGTGTGTGTGTGTGTGTGTTGTTTTTATGTGTTTTCATAATACTTTTATATGTTTTATCAATTTAAAGGTTGTGAGCAAGCATTATAATTCCATAGTGCAAATGACTCTCATATGGGCAAGAAAATTTTTAAATTCAGAAAAATCACTATACATCCATGAAAAAGCCAGGTTCCACACACATGTACCTGAACCATTCTCTCACTATGACTTTAGCTGTTTTGAATACCTGTGATCTCTAAAATTCATTTTATTCTTCCTATGTTGATTTTTTTATTTTCTCATTTTGAAAAGCAGACTGATCTACTGAACATGTTTCAATAAAGACTTTAGGGAGAAAAAAAAATCTTGTTTCATTCGAGTTGTATTGCACCATATTTTGGAGCACAGCCTTTATGAAAAAGAAGAATGTGTTGTTAAGCCTCTGTACTATGACAGGGATATACAAATAATGTGTGAAAATTTTTGAAAAAAATTGCTGAGCAAAATGCAAGAATTCAGCAAATGGTAGTTATTAATATTATTTCTATATTACGTTTTCTCATGTACACCTCACAATAAATAGCTAAAGTGGAAATCTTGATCTTAAATATGAAACAACTGAGACATAGTGTGCATGAAGTTCCTAAGCAGTCTCAGGTAAAATTTCAAAATTAGGGCTTTAAAACCTGAGGCAGGGCAGAAGCCCTGGGAACAGGAAGGGTTAAAAATGGCGATGTTTATAAAGAACAAAAACAGAGGTTAGTAAGATATATGGGTAACAATGCAAGGACTATAGAAATCAAAACAAAACTTCAGCCCCTTCTGTGTACAACCTGTGTAAACAAGGATGGGGGAAGGTAACAGATGGGTGGTTCCAGGAGATTAGAAGGGTCCACTTGAGGTAGGATAGAAGAAATAAAAATTTTAGGTAGGAAGGAGACAAATTGGGAAGGAAAGGAAAATATAATTTTAGAATCTAAAAAAACTTCAAAAAAACTTCATAATCATTAATTTCACTTTAACAGAGCTTGTTCACTCTTAGACAAAAGCGGGGCCCACACTTTTAAATCATAATGGCCTAGCTCAATACCTGAAATTCCTGAGGTGATTAGATCCCAAGAAGAGTTTTACCATTTGTCAGAGCCTCGATTTACTGGGAAAAAGTTCCCAGAGTAAATCACACATTTGCCCTGCATGGAAGGTCTTTCCATCTTCTAAGATCTTCTTCAATTTCTTTTTTCAAAGTTTTATAATTTTCCTTGTAGAGGTCTTTTACCTCCTTGGTTAGATTTATTCCTAGGTATTTTATTGTTTTGGGGGATATCGTGAGTGGAAATGTTTTCTGGATTTCTTTTTCAGTGGATTTATGGTTGGCATATAGAAAAGCTTCTGATTTTTTAAGATTGATTTTGTATCCTGACACCTTGCTGAATTTGTTAATCAGTTCTATAAACCTTTTGGTTGAATTTGTTGAGTCTTCTAAGTATAATATCATGTCATCTACAAATAAGGATAGTTTCAGTTCATTTCCTATTTGTATTCCTTTGATTTCCATCTCTTGCCTTATTGCTATGGCTAGAGTCTCAAGTACTAAGTTGAAAAGGAGTGGTGATAATGGACATTCTTTTCTTGTTCCTGTTTTTAAGGGGAACTCTCGTAGTTTATCCCCATTTAGTATGATGTTGGCTGTGGGCCTATTGTATATTGCCATTATGATGTTGAGGTATGTTCCTTCTATTCCAATTCTCTGCAGTGTTTTTAGCATGAATGGGTGTTGATTTTGTCAAATGCTTTTTCAGCTTCTATTGAAATGATCATGTAATTTTTATCTTTATTTCTGTTTATGTGGTGGATTACATGGATTGTTTTTCGTATGTTGAACCAGCCTTGCATCCCTGGGATGAACCTGACTTGGTCATGATGTATGATTTTTGTGATGTGGTTTTGAATGCGCGTTGCTAGTATTTTGTTTAGAGTTTTGCGTCTAAGTTCATCAACGATATAGGCCTGTAGTTTTCTTTTTCCTGAGCTGTCTTTGTTTGGTTTTGGTATTAATGTGATGTTAGCTTCATAGAATGTATTTGGGAGAGTCTCATTTCTTTGTATTTCACAAAATTGATTGAGGAGTATTGGGATTAGCTCTTCTATAAAGGTTTTAAAAAATTCAACCTTCTTACCCTGGGCTTTTCTTTGATGGTAGGCTCTTTATTGCTGCTTCAATCTCTTTGATTGCTATTGGTCAGTTTAAATTTTCTACATCTTCTTGGTGCAATTTAGGAATGTTGTATGTGTCTAGAAATTTGTTAATTTCTTCTGGGTTTTCCATTTTGTTGGAGTATAATTTTTCAAAGTAATTTCTGATGATCCTCTGGATTTCCATGCTGTCAGTGGTAATATCACCTTTTTCATTTCTTTTTAGTAATTTGGGTTGACTCTCTCTTTCTTTTGGTTAGGTTGGCTAGTGGTTTATCTATCTTGTTTATTTTTTGTTTTTTGAGAAACCAGCTTTTGGTTTGTTGATTTTTTGCATTGTTTTTATTCTCTACTTCATTGATTTCTGCTTGATTTTGATAATTTCCTATCTTCTACTGGCTTTGGGATTAGTCTGTTCCTGTTTTTCCAGGGCATTGAGGTGTGTCATTAGGTTATTTATTTGGTGATTTTGTGTTCTTATGTGAGCACTCAGTGCTATGAATTTTCCTCTTAATACTGCCTTCAGGGTGTCCCAGAAATTTTGATATGTTGTGTCTCTGTTTTCGTTTGTTTCTAGGAATTTCTTAATTTCTCCCCTTATTTCTTCTCTGACTCTGACCCTGTGTCTCTCTCTGCTTGCTTGCGGGGAAAGCGGGGTAGCACTGGGATCTAATCCAGAGCAAGCAGGGGCCTCTGCACTCTCCCCACATCCTCTCCCCGTGACTCTGCCTGCTCAGGGCGGTGGAATTCTCTGGGGCCAAACTCAGCACTGTCATGGGATTCCCTGTTCTCGACAAAGAGTGCTGGGTTGGTCTGTAGTTTTCTGACCTGCTGTTATCCTCAGAATTTTGTGTGTGGTTGCAGCTACAGTTTGCTTGCACCCACTCCCCCTCTTATTTTTTTGGAGGGGGACTCCTTTCAGCTATCCCCCCGGGGATGCTGCACTCACCATCGTTGCCGGTGGGCGCGCAGTGGTTCGGGGTTTGCGATGGACCAGGGAAGGGGCTGCGATCCCCTTTATGATCCTGTCCTGTCGTCATGTGGTTGTGGGATTCTGTGGCTAGTGGGCTCAATGTCTGTGAAGTCAGTCTCAGTTTGGTAGTTATAAGCTTTTGGTTCTTCCAAGGTTTCCTGTCCAATGGAGGACTCGGTCCATGGCTGGGCCACAGTTGTTGTTCTTTTGTCTCTGGGTGGTTGCCTTGTTTTTTTTTTTTTCAGTCTTTGTTTTTTTTTTTTTTTTTTTTTTTTTTTTTTTTTTTTTTTTTTTTTTTTTTTTTTTTGCAGTACCGGGGATTGAACCCAGGGGCGTTCTTCCTCCGCGCTACGCCCCCGGCCCTATTTTTTTTTTTATACTTTATTTTGAAACCGGGTCTCACGAAGTTGCGGGGGGCCTCACTAAGGAGAGAGAGAGAGAGAGAGAAAGAGAGAGAGAGAGAGAGAGAGAGATTGCTGAGGTTGGCTGCGAACCCGGATCCTTCGGTCTCCACCTCCCAAAGTACTGGAATTACAAGTGTTAAAGTGTGGCATTGTAGATATTTGTTCCCATCTCCCATGAAGGTAGTATGGGATATGAAATGTTGCTTAGTTTAGAGCCCCTGAGATGAATTAGAGACAGGCTCGTTTAGGGGTTCTTACTCCATTGCCATCTTGGATCCTCCTGACATCCATGATCAGATTATCAGATTTCTCATCAGAAACTTTGGAAGCCAAAAGCAATGGTCTGCTAAAAGTGTAAAAAGAAAAAAAAAATCTGTCAACCAAGAACTTTATGTCTGCACAATTTTTCTTCAAATATCAGGGGAAATATATGATACACCAAAATAAATAATACATGATGGAGCTTGTTACTACTAGATCTGCCCAGCAAGAAATGTTTAAGAAAAGTAATGAAGAGTGAAGTAAGAGGACACTATACTGTAACTCAAAGCCAAATGAAGAAATAAAGATCCCCAAAAAATAACCACATGAAAAATTATAAAAGCTACTATTATTGCACAACAGGTTGTAACCCTATTTGCTTTCTACGTGTTTTAGGAAACTAGTACATTATACATAAGTCAACATTTATGATATTGATGCTAACATAAAAACATAGGCAGTGAAAGGAAAAATAGAAAAAATGGACTCTGAAATGTTTAAAAAGTTGCTCATCAGTAGCATAAACAGAAAAAGAGTCAACTCAAGAGTCGGGCATGGTGGTATGCACCTCTAATCCCAGTACTTGGGAGGCTGAGACAGGAGGATCACAGGTTTGCCGTCAGCCTCAGCAACTTAGTGAGACCTTCCACAACTTAGTGAGACCCTGTTTCCAAGTAAAAAATAAAATAGGGCTGGGGGTGTAGCTCAGAGGTAGAATGCCCCTGGTTTCAATCCCCAAGAATTTCCCACAGAATGGGAGAAAATAGTTGAAAATCATATCTTTGATAAGAAATGTTCATATGTAGAGAGAATTCCTAAAGTTCAACAATGACAACAAAAGTACTCAGTTCAAAAATGGAGGAAAATTGAATGGATATTGCTCCAAAGAGGTATACAAATGGCAAAAAAAAGCACATGAAAAGTTGATTAAAATTACTAGTCATTAGAAACATTCAAATCAAAAGTATAATGAGATATCAACTCATGCATTAAGATGGCTGCAATTGAAAAAAGGTAACAAGTGTTGGTGAGCAAATGAAGAAATTGGAACTCTGTGCACTGTTAATGGGAATGTAAAATGGCACAGCTGCTGTGGAAAATAAGTAAATTAAAAATACAATCATCAGCTGGGCATAGTGGCGCATGCCTGTAATCCTCGTACTTGGGAGGCTGAGACAGGAGGATCACAGGTTTGAGACTAGCCTGAGCAACTGAGCAAGGTCCTCAGCAACTTAGTGAGAATCTATTTCAAACTTTAGAAAAGAATAGGGCTGGAGGTATAGCTCAGAGGTAGAATGCTCCTGTGTTGTTAATCCCCAGTGTGTGTGTGTGTGTGTGTGTGTGTGTGTGTGTGTGTGTGTGTGTGTATTAATGCATATGTACATATATACCTAAAAATATATATGTGTGTGTGTGTATGTATGTATGTAATCAGCATTTCATTCAGCAATTTCACTTTCTGTTATATATACAAAAGAATTGGAAAGAGGGTATCAAAGAGATATTTGTATGCTTGTATTCATAGAAGGTGTTATTCATAGTAGCTTAGCATCCATTCAGGGATGCTTGGATAAACAAGATATTGTATATACATACAATGAAATATTATTCAGTCTTTAAAAGGAAGACAATTCTTAAAAACACTGTAACATGGGTAAACTTCAAGGGTATTTTGTAAAGTAGAATAAACTCAACAGAAAAGGACAAATATTGAATGGTTCCATTTATATAAGGTACTAGAGTAGTCAAAATGATAGAAACAGAAAGTGCTATTGTGGTTGCCAGTGGTTGTGGGGAGGGGATTTGAGTTTATTGTTTAATAGACCTTCATTTTTACATTCAAAACCTAACTCTTTCATCCATTTGCTATGGTATTTTTAGCAGAAGTTTTTCTTTACTTTTTTTTTTTGCGGTATTGGGGATTGAACCCAGGGGCATTCTACCTTCGAGCCGCACCCCCAGCCCTAATTTTTATTCTTTATTTTGAATCAGGGTCTCACTAAGTTGCAGAGGACCTCGCTAAGTAGCTGAGGCTGGCCGTGAACCTGGATCCTATGGTCTCAGCCTCCCAAGTACTGGGATTACATGCGCGCACCACAACGCCTGGTTTAGCAGAATTTTTTAAAGTACATGTTTTTTGTTTCCTTCCTTATAGCCGTTTGAATGGCGGCCCCCTAAAAGCATGGGCCCACCCCCAAATCCTTAGAACTTCAGTTACCTTCTACATATGTAAAAGGAGCCTTTGCAAATATAATAAAGTTATGTATCTTGAGATTTTCCCAAATTGTCTAGGTCATTCCTAAATTCAATGACAAGTATCCTTATAAGGGAAAAGTAAAGTGATACCAAGTGAAGACAGAAACAGAGACCGGAGTGAAAGAGCCTAAAGGCAGGGAACTCCTAATACCACCAGAAGTTGGAAAGGGCCTGGAGGGATTCTCCCACAGAGTCTCTGGAGGAATCATGGCCCTCCAACATGTTGGTCTTGGACTTCTGGCCTCCACAGCTATGAAAGAATGCATTTTTGTTGTTTTAAGCCACCAAATGTGTGCTGATTTGTTATAGCAGCTATAGGAAACTAATACACCATGTCATATATGGCCTGGCACATAAGTGATAAATAAATATTGATTATTATGAATTATTTTTAGGATGCTAGACTATAGGAAAGGACTATGTGAACAAACAGAAAATTCTTTAGCTTTGTTTCCAGAGTATTTCACTCAGAGTTTCAGTTTAAAAGTTTTTTTAAAAAAGAACATTTATACTGGATTTATAATATATCAAGCATTAGGCAACATTATGAGGACACAAAAACTAAATATAATAGTCCCTGCCCTCATTGAATCCTGTGGAGAATTGACACAGGGGCAGATACTTGTTTATTTCAAATGCAAGAGTAATTTAACAACAGAGACAGATACAAGTAGTTTGGGAGAGGAGAGGAAGAACACAACCCAGCCGGGGTTGGAGAGAGGAGCAGGTTAGGGTTCCCAGCAGACAGGAGAGATTTACATGAGTGGGATAATATTGTGTCCTTGAAAAGTTAGATAACAGGAACAAGTGGCAAAAGGGCTCTGTGTCTCTAAGTAAGATTTTTAACGTTTATTTATATTTTGTTAACATATTGCCATTTATTTTGTTGTATTCTAAGTCTATATTTAAAGTATTGACTCCAAAAGACTTAACTTCAATTTTGCCTATAGCTATGTGTTTTATGTTTTAGCATTCTTCCTCCTTCTGTTTTTTTTTGTTGTTGTTGTTTGTTTATTTTATCTTTATAATCCCAAATCGTATAATATAAAAAACACATGAATACTTACAAACTAGTTTAATGGCTTTCTTGGTAAGGATTATGAAGACATTTCTCACTATAAGCTTAATTCATTCATTCATTTGAAAAGATTTATTAAGCCCTACTCTGTGCCAGCCCATTACCTCAAAATATAATGATTTCTAATATCCAATATGAGGATTAAATTATTAAAGGTATTATATTTTCCTAGGATACTATTAAATAAATATTTTATTCTCTTGTCAATGTTATGGGATCTAAAATATTAGTAAATTTATAAAACTACATGTAGAATATTTCACTTGCAGAAATTTGAAATCCAGTGGCTTATATTCCTTACTTTTAATATAAGAGACTTGAATTAGACAGAAAGTAGTATAAAGAGACTACAAATGATAAAGATTAAGAATGTGTTACCAAAAATAAAAAAAAGAAGGAAAGAAACCATTTTAGGTGTGCAGAGACGGCAGCTCTTTGTCACACATGCTAGTGTTGGACTCAACAAGGCGTCAGGAGGCTGATGCAGTATGTCTTAAGGGTAAATCATGCTCTGAGGCAGCCTGTCTAAAAAAAAATAAGGATACAATCTAACAGTGCCTAAATGAAAAACAAGATATGGTTTGATGCTCCAAGCTAACTGCTGACTTTAGCTTTTGTTCTCTCTGCTTTGCTTGCACACCTGTAGGACGTGTGTTCTGCCGCGTATGCTGAGCTTTTGTTCTGCCACATATGGAAGCATGAACTTTTCACCCTGAGCTTGTGGTTTGTCTATATAAAAGTAGCCCATAACGGCCACTTGGCACTACACTCGGGTCCAGAGCCCAGTGTAGTCCCGGCCAGTAAATACTTT
>PVJS01000774.1:54414-115937 GCA_004027185.1 Glis glis
ACAGACACACAGACAGGCAGAGAGACAGAGACACAGGCAGAGATGCAGAGAGGGACAGAGAGAGAGAGGAAGGGAGGGGGAGGGAGGGGGAGGGACGGAGATGGACGGGGAGGGAGGGGGAGGGGGAGATTTGGTCTTGTTGACTCTCAGGAAGTTTGATCTTCCTACTGTGGCCCACTGACCCTATCTGCCACTGTCTTTCTCATTGTTACTGAAGTCCCAGACCAGAGGAGGCCTGTCTTTGGAGAATCCCAACAGGTTATGTTCAGCCACAGGCCCCAGAAATCAAATGGGACAAAGTAATGGTGAAAGGCAGGGAAGGAATTTAATCAATATAGCTATATTGGAAAGACAAGAGGAACCAAATGTTCTAGCCCTGTCTCAGGTATTGTCGTGAGCTTCAGGATTATACAGATGAGGCAGGGCAGAGGATCTGGGAACAAGAAGGGTTAAAAGAAGCCATCCATATAAAAAACAAAAACAGGGAAAGTTAATAATATATAACAATAACAATGACCAGGAAGGGACTATGGAAATCAAAACAAAACTTCAGCCCTTCTGTGGGCCGCATTCTGAGGACGACCTGTGTAAACAAGGGTAGGAGGAGGCGAACAGACATATAGCACCAGGAGATTAGAGCCCACCAGCCCAGGAGATAACAATGCAAATTAAGGATTGAAACTGGGCAAAAGACATGCGAACCCCAAGACCCAATTCTGACCAATCACAAAAGAGCAGATGGGCACCACAAGAAAGAACAAAAGCTCACCTCCCAAGAACGTCAATGGTTAATCTCTTTTAGGGAGCCCTCCTCCTGTGTGTAGGGGGGCTGTTTTTGTCTTCTATCTTTCCTTGGCTTAAAATAAATCTCTATATTCCTATACCCACCCTTCTATAGTCCGTTCACTTTTAACTTCACAGACAAGAAAGCAATAGGAGGGAAACCTGCACCCTTTTGGGCAGAAAAGAAAGAATTTGGTTACATAGGGAGAAGAGCAAGAAGTATGCAAAGTCAAGCAGTCTTGGATAAAGCAGGGCCTGACTGGTCCTTATCTCAATTCTCCTCACTCAGAGTCTTATTAGTGTCAAGGATTTTGCTCTGGGGGCAATCTCCATTTGCTCCATAGGATGTTTCTTAGTCAGATTTGGGATCCTGGTATCAAATTCACACTTTCTCTGCCTTTTTGTTCTATCAGGGGCTTTAAGGAATTAAGTGACACCAGCTCCCACTGGGAAATCTTCCTTATAGAATCTATTGATTCATATGCTAATCTCCTTGAGAGATTCCCTAAGAGAAATACCCAGAAAGAATGTTTTACCTGGTATCTGGGAATCCTTTAGCTCAGTCAAATTAACACATAAAAGTAACCATCACAGTACTTAACAAGAAAAACACTTCCAAGGAAAAAGCAAAAGAGTTACACACACACTCTCTCTCTTTCTCCCCTGCTACCCATGGACACAGAAGCTTTCTGCAAATAAGTCATAATAGACTCACAGAAAGAAGAATCAACTGAAGGGACAAGTAGAAATCTCAGTCAGTGAATGAGAAGACTAAGGTTAGCCAAACAAGATTAGCCTCCCCAATCAAGTGTGCTTGGACTAATAAAAACCTGAGTCCTACCTGCAAACATACATTAAGAGTGAATTACAATAGTATTACATAAAGCATTAAGCCATAACAATGTTAGAGGGTACCACATGTCTATTCTTTAAATATAATCTTTAGTTGGGAGAATTTTCTAATTATGTTTTAAAAATGAGAAATAAATAAATCCATCCAATTATACAACAATTTAAAATTGACTTATTTTTCAAATGGCCAAATGTATAACATGCCATTCAAACTCATTATTCATCCTGAAAAAATTAAAACTCCAAATGAAATGCCACTGCACACTCACCAGAAAAGTCCAAGTAAAAAAAATCTAACAATTCTTGTTGCATATGTATACATAGTTGAACTTCCATACATTGACAGTGAGGGTTTAAATTTTCACAAGTACTTTGGGAAACTATACTATCCTATATGTTTGATCAAACACATGTTATCCCAACAATTTCATTTGAAACATATATCCAAAAGATATCTCTGAAACAGTGCACCAATCCTCAGGCATACGAATTGTTATTGCAGCATTAATTTTAATAGCTTAAATTACAAATAACCCAAACCTTCATTTATAGTAAAATGTACGAATGAATTTTTAAATATTTAAACAACATAGCACCTAGAATGAATATGGATGAACTATAACGTCATGCAATAGCATGGGTGAATTTCATAAACATGATATTGAGCAAAGGAATCTAAATACAATGATTCGCTTATTTATTGTTCACATCGGATGGAGGATGGAGGAATTGTGTTCTGGAGGATGAACAAGGGTGAGAGGGACGTCTGTGGTATTGGTCATACTCTATTCCTTGGCCTGGGTATTGGTTACACGGGTGTTTTTACTTTCTGATTATTTGTTGAACTACACCTTTAGGATTTGTTAACTCTCATTCATATATGCTTCCATTAATATGCTTAAGAGAAACTTCCTCAAGGCAGAAACATTATAGGGAAGAAGGTGGTTATGAATTGAATGGTGTCCAGCCAAAACTTATAGGTTGAAGCCCTCATCCCTAATGTGACTGTATTTGGAGACAGGTCCTTGAAAGAAGTACTTAGGTTAAATGAGGTTATAAGCTTAGAGCCCTAATTGCAACTGACTGATGTCCTTATAAGAAGAAAGACACACTAGAGAAGCCCATGACAAGGGACAAGCCACATGAAGACACACAATGAGTAGGTGGTTGTCTTCAAGCCAAGAGAGGCCTCAGGAGACACTCTACCTGTCACCCTTCGATCTCTGACTTCTAGCCTCCAGAATTATGAGAAAATAAATTACTGTTGTTTAAGTTACTCCATTCTGAGATTTTTCATTATGACGGTACTACAAGACTAGCACAATGACCAAAGCAAAAATGTGTCGACATGACAAAAAAAAGTGTGTATATTCTCACAATATTATATATGATATCGTACATTAAGGGCCACATATAGAAATGAAAACTAACATAGATAATATAAGAAAAGGCTACTACTTCTAAGAGAATACATTTAATATATGTTGGTAATAATACAATAAGCATAACAAAGAAACTTGAAAAAAGCACTTTATGTATCAGGCACTGTTCCAAGCTCTTAATACACATCACTTCCTTGAACCTCATGAGATCTTCCTACAATATGTATTAACATCGCTATTTTATGACTGAAAGAGCCAAGAGCCAGCGGGTTTACCTAAATTACCCAAGTCCCCTTGTCTACTGAGTGGTGAAGCAGAATTCAGCCCGACTACAAAGGTCCATACTGCTGACCACCTGTGTTACGCTTGTTTAAGTATAAACAAGGAAATGCCATTTTTCAACTTCAGTTCTCCAAAGATTAAAACACGCTGATCATGACCAATGCTTTCATTCTAATGCATTTTTAGCAGGAATATAAATTGATCTGGGCTTTTTAGAGGGCAATTTAACAATTTATATCAAGTCCTTGTTATAAACACACAGACAAGAAACAATGTAAGGACAAGGATATTTATCACAGTATTATTAATGACAACAAAAATGTGGTATAATACAAGTATTCATCAAAAGAGAATTGGTGAGATAAATTGTGGTATACCTATTCAAGGGAATGCTTTGCATCTTTTAAGCATAATGTAATTGTTCCATATTTAGTGGCAAGAAAAGATACCTGTGACATTGTTTCATGTAGTATTTTGTCCTTTGTATTTTTCTTCTACTTGACATTGTAACTTTTTAAGGTTTTTCTTTTCATAAAATCACTAAGGAAGGTTAAAAAAAGAACAAAAATTGGGTTTTCCTTTGAAGGTAATAGGTTCATTCATTCATTCATTCAATAAATATTTACTGAATACCCATTATGGGCAAACCTTCTAGGTTTTAAGACCTCCACACTGAAAAAAAAATCTCCCTGCAAAACTTTCATCACCAGAGATATTCACGTAGCATCTAAATGATAATTTGATATATGTAGGTCTTTATGTAAACTCAGTTTAGGGACTAGGCAAAAAGATCTTTGAGTATCTTTCCATATCTGAGAGTTTCCAATTTCAAATGTTAAATACTCTTTTCCTTTTTTTTTTAACTTCCTATGGCAATTTATTTATTAGGAAAAGAAATTTAGTTTTGCATTAACTATGGAGTTACTACCTTAAAATGTATCTTTAAGATGCTCAAAGCTTGATAACTTATTCAACTATTAAATTATATCTATATGTCTATCATCTTTCATCTATCTATATATGTAACTTTTAGGAGGTAAATAACTATATGTGTGAAGTGTTCTTATTTTCCAAAATGAGCCAGATTGAGAAAAATGCTAGATAATAATATAAATAAGTCATGGGACTTGGTATATATAATTTTGTCCACACTCATCTTTTACTTATTTTTTTGTTTTTATTTACTTATATTTTTTGTGTGGTACTGGTGATTGAATACAGGGAAATTCTATCTCTGCATTTCACCCTCAGCACTTTATTTTTATTTTCATTTTTTTGAAATAGGGTCTAGCTAGGTGGCACAGGCTGATCTTGAACCTGCATTTCTCCTGTCTCAGCCTCCCAAGTACTGGGATTACAGGCATGGGCAACCATGCCTGACAACATTCATCTGTTAGAAAGAGCTAAATTAATCTTAGTTTGGAATCATAAGAAATAGGGTTAGGGATGTAGCTCAGTAGTAGAGAACTTGCCTAGTATGCAAGAGACCATAAGTTCAATATCTAGCACTGCAAAACAAACATACAAAAATCCAAGCAACAACACAAAAAAACCTTGCCTAGCATTATTAAGAAATAATAAGATATTAGGAATGTCAGAAAATAATTAGTGCACAAGGTTTTTGATATTATCACCTTAACCTTAGTTCCTACTTCTTTCTTTTTCTTTTTAAACCTTAGTTTGTTAATGGAGGAATATGCCCAACTGTGTCTTAATATGTTAAAAACTAGTGGCCACTGATCTGAGTTCATTAAAATCTTTTAATACTGTTTATAAGAGACACATTTCAATTAAAATTGTTATTTTCATATAACACTCTTTTAATGGCCATTATTCAGTGCTCTTTGGCTAAGAAGTAAAGATAAAGATGAACTTTTTTCCACCTAATATATACATACACACATATCCTCACACATGTAACTATAACATTTATATGCGATTATTATTTTTGAAGCATCTAAGTTCCTGACAAGATGCCCATGGCTAAAATATGTTCCAATATCTATCTCCTAAGAACAAGGAAAACCACAATTCAACTATCAAATTTGGAAATTAACATTGATATAAATTGATTGCTAATCCACATTTTACCAATTGTCCCAACAATGACCTTTATAACCATCACCACCACAAAATCTAGTTCAAACACCTTTACTGAATTACACATTGCATTTATTTTTCATGACTTCTTAGTTTTCTTTAATATGGAACTGTTCATTTACTTTGTCTTTAAGAACATTATAATTTTTTTGTAGACTTCATGTCAGTGAGTTTGTAGAATGTCTGATGTCATGATCACATGAAGGCTTTCCATTATGGGCAAGACAATAAAAGATAAAAATAATTTGAGCCTATAACTGGTGAAGTTAATAGTGGCAATTTACTACTAAGTTCCTGTGTTCTTCTTTATATAATTAGCAAGTATTTCAGAAGGTAAGTTATCAATCAAGTAAATAAAAAAGTGTGGGTGGCTGTATTTATCAGGATTATCCAGAGAAACAGAACCAATCAGATGTATATATTTATGAATGTGTGTGTGTGTGTGTGTGTGTGTGTGTGTACACGTGTGTATGACTTATTATCAGAAATTGGCTCACACAGTTATGGCAACTAGAGGTCTCAAGATCTGTTGCTGGCAAGCTAGAAACCCAGGAGTATTCATATTCAAGCCCAGTCCAATTTGAAGGCCTGAGAACCAGGAGAACCAGTGATGGAAAGTCCAGTCCAAAAGTCGCAGATGTTTCTGTTCCCATCCAAAGGCGGATAAAACCAATATCCCAGCTCACATCAGCCAGGCAGGAGGAGGAGTGCTCTACAACTCTTGGGAGGGTCCACTTTTTTGTTCTATTCAGGCCTTCCATTGATTGGATGAGAGCCACCCACATTAGGGAGGACAATCTGCTTTACACAGTCTACTAATTTAAATGCTAATTTGATTGGAAGACACCCTCACACTCCCAGAATAATGCTTAACAAAATATCTGAGCACCCTGTGGCCCATTGGAGTTGGGACATAAAATTAACCATCGCAGCAGCTAATTTATTAGTTTATTACTTGAATGAAAAGTTCATGAAAGATCAAGGCTAACCTTTTTTAATAGAGAAGCTAGGCTTCAGAAGTTTGGAGTTGATCAAGGGACCAAGGAAATGGAGATAGTACATTCCTTCTGACAATCCAAGAAGTTTGTGATGAGATACAGCAGAGAGAGAGAGAGAGAGAGAGAGAGAGAGAGATGGCAGAGCAGCCAGGGGAGACTGGAATCCAGAGAGCAATGTACTTGTTTAGTTTTTTTAATGGAAGAAGACTTGCACGTGTTTAAATGCTGACAGGAAGTATCAAGCAAAAATGAAAAGGGGTTCAATATTTTGGATGGAGACGATAACAAATATGACTATTTTAGTGAATGTAAAGGGGGTGAGATTCACATCAATGGGATAGGGATTCTCCTTAAGCAGAGGAGCAATTTGTTTCATGTTACCAGGATGGAAAGAGGAGAAGTAATATGTAAGCACACACATTAGAGTATCTGGTGTCTGGAATTGAGACAATTTCTATTTAGAGGCTTTGGCTCTGTCAACCAAGATTTAGGGTAGTGTGCCAAAAAGAAAAAGAAAATAAAAACTCCTCTGTGGCTGTTGAGGATTGTAAGCAGCACAGCCCAAAACAAAAGTGCCGCGTGTAAATAATTATGTGCAGAGAAGTTCATCCAGTGTTGTTGTGATAACTGGAACACTGTGATCACAATGAACACCGGTATTCTAAAATTTGAATAAACTATATAAAATTTGTCTCAAGAAATATAAAACTATTAGAATGAATGAAGTAAAGCTATTATAGCTGATTTGGAAAAAACTTCTATGATGTATTAAGTAATAAAAGAAAGCTGTATAGTCCTATTTAATGTGATATTTATTTATTTATTTATTTGACACTGAGGATTGAACCTTATACCTCTGAGCTACACCCCAGCCCTTTTTATTATTTTGTTTTGAAACAGAGTCTCCCTAGGTTGCTGAGAGTCTTGCTATGTGGCTGAGGCTGTCCTCAAACCTGAGATCCTCTTGTTACAGCCTTCCAAGTACTGGGATTAGAGGTGTGTGCCACCACGTCCAGCTGATCGCTAATTTTTAATTGAGCAAAAAATGATGAAGAACTAGGTAGGGATGTGTGTGTGTGTCTGTGTGTTGTGTATTATGAGACTGGAGGAAAGGGAATGTAGAGCAATGATCACCTCATGATTATCTGTTGAGGAGAGAGGAGTAATGGGGGAATGGTAGGCAAAGTGGAATTGTAGAAAATAACAGGTGCTTTAGGTGAAAAATAGATGACAGTCACCTATTTATGTAAATCATTCATATTCAAATCTATGTTTATAAACAGATCATAAATGTATAAATTGTGATTATTGCTGGGTGCTGAGATATTTATTAAATTTTTTTCAAACCTATACTAGAATGTTTTTTATTTTATAATAAAAACAGGTTGTTCTTTATATAATGAAAATTAATATATGAATCCATTCCATTGTGAAGAATGCAAATAAATGTTTTTGGTATTTTCTGTTGTTTTTTTCTAGTCCATGAAGGCTGTTTATTGTTGTTGTAACATATCCTTTCTCTTAATAGTTTAGTATTATTTAGCTGATTTACTTGGGCTTTCCAGTTTCTTGAGACAATCTTAGAGCATGTAAAAATTATAAACTTTATTTGCTACTTTCCTCCTCTCCTTATTGTAAGGGTTAGAACAGGCAGCACCACTCCTAAGAGAGATGAGTATAGCACTCATGTTTAGCTTCCCCAACTTTAATGGAAATGCTTAACAGTACTTATCTGTTAAGTGCTTGACTGTGATAGATTCCTTTATCTTGTTAAGAAAGTAGTCTTTCCATTACAAGTAAAGGAAGAGTTAGGGTTCCAGAATGAGTGCTGAATTTCAACCATTATCAGGAATTTTTACTTTAAAATTAATAAATGAAATTTTGTAATGTTCCAAATATTAAATGAATGTGAAGTTTCTAGAATAAATGCATACTATCTGGGATTCTATTTTTAATGCACTGCTGAATTGCACTTATATATACTTGGCTTGGGATTTATGCATAAATGAGGTTGACTAGCCCATTTGAGGCATATTAAAAATACCAGTGTTTGTGATATACTCTGTACAAAAGAGAACGACTTGATTGCACAGTCCTTTCCTGAATTGCCTGGTCTCCTAAATAAACTGGATGAAGTGACTTATGTTGCTCATAGGGATGCATGGCTCTGGAGCTGTTAGTAACCTTTGATACTGTTGTTTATTCCTTGACATTTCATTGTTGTGATACAGATTAATGATACTGTTTTTATGTCCAAAAGACATCACTTGTTAAAGCCATAAAATGCAGGGTGCTTTTTTTTTCCCCTTCTTTCTTTAAAAATGCTTTTAAGAGTAGTGGTTACCAGAGGCTGTTGAGAGCATGATGGAGGAGAGAGGAGGGAGTTACTAAGACACAGCTAGGAGCAAGAAGTGTTGGTATGTCTTTGTGCAGTTGGGTGACCATAGGTAATAATAACGTGCTGTACATTTTTAAAAGCTGGAAGAAAGGATTTTGCAAGTTTTCACCATATAGGAATGATAAATGTTTGAGGAGATAAATATGCTTAACCTGATTTAAACATTCCATAATGTTTAAACATTCCATAATGTTTAAACATTATGGAATAACCTGATATAAACATTCTGTAGTGTTTAAACCCATGTATCAAAACATAAGATGGTACCCCATTAAATATGCATCCTTTTATGTTTTATGTATAAATTAAAAATAAATTTACTGGGCATGGTGGCACACACCTGTAATCCCAGTACTTGGGAGGCTGAGACAGGAGGATCGCAGGTTCAAGGACTGCCTCAGCAATGTAGACAGGCTCTCGGCAACTTAGTGTGATCATGTTTCAAAACAAAATTTTTTAAAAAAAGGTTGGGTTTGTAGCTTGGAGGTAGAATGCCCCTGGGTTCAATCCCTAGTATCCCAAATAAAATAAAATGAATGAATTTAGAATTTTTAAAAAATCAATAACGTTTCTAAGTTATTCAAATGTTTCCAACTTCCCACACGGTTTATGAGAACAAAAAGATCCTAAAATTCCAATATAGTTAGGAATGCATATGCTATAGGTTCAATGTATACCATAGGTTTGTATATGCCACAGGTTTGAAAATCAGTGGCCAAATAACCCTAGTAAAGGACAAACAGAGTAGTGAGACAGGGAGACAGAGTTCAGAAAGAGCATATACATAATTTGTCTGTTTAATCAAAAGATACTTTCTAGAGTTCACCACATGTATTTCTCAGTTGCTGGTATAAGCTTGAAGTGCCAGGATAACACTTCTCAAGGTTTTCTTTATGGAGAAAAGAAGTTTTATTAAAAAATAGTTTAGCCTGACAATAGAATGTTTGCCAATATACCACGTAGAAAACTGCACCCTCATCTTTATTAAAGATGTGAAATTGTGTGCTTTAGTTTTCAGGCTGAGTGCTGGCATTGGCGTAAGCATGTGATTGGAGCGGTCCAGGCAGAACGCAGTCTACGAGGTCTACGCTCCCTGGAGTGTGAGGCCCTGCTCATCCCTACAGCGATGGAGCTTTCTAGTGAAACTGATTTTCAGTTGCCATTTGCATTTACATCCAGATCGGCCTATGCAGAGTCCAGATACATTTCATACACACTGAAACTTTGAAGTTTAAAAATGGAGAACATTATTTGTTGCAGTGACTATTCAGGGCATTTGAGTTTTACATACACTTAAAGGACTGTCCATGACTTCTTTCCAATGCCTGAATAAAGGTGGTGAGGGGTTCCCCTATCTGAGTGTTCCCCTTCCATTAACATTATTCATTTATTCCCGGGGCTGAAACACTAAAATCTTTATAACTCTGAAATTTTTATCTTAAATCCTGACTTCTCCTGCCCACTAGAACCATATAACTTGAATGTCTTATAATTCTATCACATTTAAGAATTATAAAGTATAATCCCATTCATTACCCCCAAATAGTTATTTCCAAAAAAACAAAATTGTACCAAAAAGTTACTGAAAACATATTAACCATTCTCCCAGAATTGGATGCAAAGTTGGTAGGTGACATCACTCCTCTGGCTGCCCTGTAACTTCAACACTCTGACGTAACATTAGCAGTGCTTCAGTGTTATGACAAAGTCAAGGCATCTTAGGTCACATAGTAAAGGGATACATGACTGAGGGAATCAAAGGGCTTTGCCTCTCACACACATAGACACACACACATGCACAGACATATGCATAACAAAATAAGGAAAAATACTCATAACAGAATTGTAGTTCTTGTTTTTTGTAATGGTCACATGATTGTGGCTGGTATTTGTAACTACCTTTTTTCCTACCCATTTTGTATTTTCTTTGTCTCAGCAAGCATCTTAGCTGGTTGTGGTTCTTTAGGTGTATTCTATATTCTATTACTTGTGTAATCCATTTCTAATTTAAATTCTTCTATAGTTAGAGAAAACATTGGACTATCTCAATCATTTGAAACATTTTGAGTCTTGCTTATGGTCTGGCTAATGTTCGATTTCAGGAAACATTCTTTGGAGATCTGAAATCACTGTGTGTTCTGTCTTTGTGGGTGTGGTATCTCTATACATGTCAATTAGGTCAGATTTATTAATCCTGGAGTTCACATCTTTCGTATACTTACTCATTTTTGTTTCTTTGTTTTCCTAGTCACTGAGAAAGGTGGGTTAAAATAACTCTCATGGTAATGTTTTTTATGTTTTTTCCATATATCCCTATTTGTACTCGATTTAGCTTTTCTCATATTCAAACATATTTTTAGGTACATAGGAATTTAGAATTATTTCTGGGGGGACAAGAATGTTCCTATTTATGTATTACTAGAAATAATTATCTTGCATAAAATACACTTTATTTGATATACTGTGTCCACATTCGTTTTTTTAATTTTTGTTAGTTTTGATGAAATATTTTCCATCATTTTAATTTCAGTCTTCAAACATAAAGAACACTTTAAAGTAATTTTTCCTGTAAGCAGCATGTAATTAGGTTTAGTTTATCCAATGTTAATTGATTTTTTTCATTAACATGTAATATAATCTCTGATATATTTGGCTTTGCAGCTACATTTTACTGCTTGTTATTATTTGACACAATTATTTTTATTTCTTTTTCTTCTCATTATTTGGTTTTGCCCTTGATTAAACAATCCTTCTTCTTATTATTATTCCATTTTCAATTTAGATAGGTTGTTATCTTACTATTCTTTGATTGGCTGTTATTCTGGAAACATTAAGACACTGCACTTTAATTGTTTTTGTGTTTTGTTTTTTGGGTACTGGGAATTGGGATTTGGTACTGGGGATAGGATGCCAGAGGCATTCTATTTCTGAGCTATACCCCCAACCCTTTTTTCTATTTTTTTTTTGTTTTGTTTTGTTTTGAAACAGGGTCTCAATAGGTTGTTGAGAATCTTGCTAAGTTGCTGAGGCTGGTCTTGAACCCGTAATAATCCTGATTCAGCCTCACAAGTACAGTGATTACAGGCAAATGCCACCACACCTAGTCACTGCTAAATCATAAATGACTCCATTTCCTGTCTTTTCTATATGTCTTTTCTATTCTCACTTTATTATTTCATCATGTCTACCTGTTGACCTATTGCCCATAGAATTCTTCAGCACATCCAGTCAAGATTTGGAACAACTGAACTTCTATCAAATGAGTACAGTTCATCCTTGAACTTTCATGATCATATTTAAATTTCTTTTATCTGGCAAAAATGCCATAAAATAAATTGATAAATAAGGAATGTTTTAAAATGGTGCTTAGGTAACAAATCATAGTTCTTCTTTCCTTCCTGATGGTTTAATATGAACTATTTTATTCTACAGAGTAAGCATATACACTCAAAATAAAGTCATGCTGGACTTCTCAGCGGTGCGCAAACCTGGCCACATGCCTCCCCATAGAGAGGAATTATCCCATAGAGAGGATATTTCATTCGTAAGTGTAGTTTGCCATTTTGAAGAAATATTATTATTTCCTGCGATAAAACAATACAAACATCTCATCTAAACATTGTTAACTTTCTTTTTCCCTTAGGTTGATTGGCTTAACAAACTTAGTAAGTTTATTCTAATCCAATCTATTATCTAATATCTATTAGTAATATCTAATCTATTATCTCATATCAGTATATCTAATATCAATATGTCATGTCCCTTCATTTACTTTAAACACTTCAAAGATTTCCAATTGATTTTCCCTTATGTATAATCTTTTTGGTAGAGCGTTTTCTACCGTCTTTAGGAACTTTTCACCTGCTTTTCCCCCAATATTTCCTAAGCAGTGCCTTCTTTTTTTTTCTTTTTTTTTTTTGCGGTACCGGGAATTGAACCCAGGGGCATTCTATCTCTGAGCTACTTTTTTATACTTTTATTTTTGAAAATAAAAGTATATTTTCAAAAGTATATTTTTTATACTTTTATTTTTGAAACCGGGTCTCACTAAGTTGCAGAAGGCCTCACTAAGTAGCTGAGGCTGGCCGCGAACCCAGATCCTCCGGTCTCCACCTCCCACGTACTGGGATTACAAGCGTGCACCACCACGCCCGGCCACCATGCATATTTGATTGTTAACTCTGTGAATGCAGATAGTGAATAATTTTGCATATCTATATTTCTATCATCTATCTATCTATCTATCTATCATCTATCTACCTACCTACCTACTTACTGGAACATTGTATCAGGCACATACAAGATTTTAAATTATTTTGGAACCATGTAGAAATGTCAGGGATAAAGATTATGATTTTAGAGCCATCTCTACAATACTCAAAATACCGAGAATGTATGATCTAGTTTAGGAAGAGGATATAATATTAAACTAATCCGGAGGACTGTGGCTTGTTTTAACACCATGCTTTACCTGGGTGTGGTGGCACACGCATGTAATCCCAGTACTTGGGAGGCTGAGAAAGGAGGATTGCAGGTTCAAAGCCGGCCTTGGCAATTTAGCAAGGCTTTCCACAACTTAGTGAGACCCTGTTTCCAAATAAGAAATAAAATCGGGCTGGGGATGTAGCTCAGAGGTAGAATACCCCTGGGTTCAATCCCCAGTGCCACAAAAACAAAAAACAAAAACAACAAAAACAAAAAAAAACACCATGCTTTGATCAGGGGAGTTAAGAGATGATATAGTTAAAATTGCATGCATATCAATTAAATTTTTTGTTTTTATAAATACTCCATTGTTTATCCTCATAAGTAAATACATGGGAATTATCATTTAAAAGGGCTTAAAAGTTTACAGAGAATTTATTGTCCATTTATCTTTGAAATTGTTACTCACAGAACTATTGGCTATTATTTTTATTAAAAGATGTTAGAACCGGGTGTTGTCCACACACTTGTAATCCCAGTACTTGGGAGGCTGAGACAGGAGGATTGCAGGTTCTCAGCCAGCCTCAGCAACTTAGTGAGGCCCTCTGCAACTTAGTGAGATCCTACTTCAAACTAAAAAATAAAAAAATAGGGCTGGGGGTGTAACTCAGAGGTAGAATGCCCCTGGGTTCAATCCCCTGTACTATACACACACACACACACACACAAATGAGGCACCCTCTTTGTAACATTCTCCACTATCTTCAAGGTTACCTGGATGCTAGAACTTAAGAATTCCTAAAAGAAAAAGGACAAAAAAGAAAGAGTAAAAATGATTATATCTCAGATAGAATCTTAAGGTATTTTACTTAAATCCCCCCCAATAACTTCTATTGTGTGTGTGTGTGTGTGTGTGTGTGTGTGTGTGTGTGTTCCTGGGGATTGAACCCAGGGGCATTCTACTACCAAGCTACAACCTCAGTCTAATTTTATATTTTATTTTTTAATTTAATTTAATTTAAATTTTTATTTTGAAACAGGGTCTCCCTAAGTTGCTGAGGCTGGCCCTGAACCTGTGATCCTCTGGTTTCAGCTTCCCAAGTACTGGGATTACAAGTGTGTGCCACCACGCCCGGCCCCCAATAAATTCTTACATTTTATTATTGATGCCTGACTACAAGGAGTACTGAGAAACATAATCCTTTTCTAGGGGTTTGCCACTGAAACATATAAATAAAACATAAACTTGGGTTGTAGTCAACAGTAAAAAGAAAAAACAATCTCATGGGCATAAGCAAGCCCTGGTGATTTTGAATAACATCACTTTAGAAAAATTCATTATAGAACAGCAGATCTATGGCAAAATAAGAATATTTCCTTGGATAGTGAAAGCTGAAAGATATTGCTTATCAAAGAAAAGCCTATGGGCATTTTATTTAAAAATTTAATACCCAAACCGGGCATGGTGGTATATGCTTGTAATCCCAGTACTTGGGAGGCTGAGACAGGAGGATTGCAGGTTCGAGACCAGCCTCAGCAATTAAGCAAGACGCTGTTTCAAAATTAAAAAAAAAAATAAAATTAGGTGGGGGGTGTAGCTCAGAGGTAGAATGCCCCTGGGTTCAATCCCCAATACTGCAAAAAAGAAAAAAAATTACTCAAATTACTGCTAACTTAGTATAATTTGCAAGTTAAATATGAATTGTTTTAGACATTAGATTATTCCTTGTTCAATAGTTTTAAAGGGTGTAAAAACTTCTTTGTGAAATGAAAAATTCATTTCTTTGCCTCTGCTTGGAATTTTATTTCTGATTTTGTATTTTTGAATCCTTTATATTTAAAATTGATTTTTCTAATACGTATATTTTAGAATTTATTTTAATTTCAATTTGACCTGATGGGATTCTGACTAATGGTTCTAGAAAAAAAAACATTTACATTTCAAATAATGTTTCCACTTTTAAGGACCCAAGAGTTCATGCTCTATTTTAGAGGATCACCGTAATAGGCTGAGGAAAGTGCATACTTATTTGGCATCACTGGAAACCAAGTAGTACATTTATTTAACTTCTCAGCAGTTCATTGGCATTTTGGTGAAAAGAGGTTATTGAGGCTATTTAATTAACCTCAAATATTTCACTGGCATAAGAAACCGAATCATCTGCCAGAATCATTAGCAATTTATAAGCTGAGTTCAGCAGCAAATGGTCATAAATTCAATCACACGTAACCTTTCCAGTAAATGACACCAGTCAGTTGAAATTTATTATGGGGGAAATCACAGAGTTTGACATTCACACTAAATATCTAGAGCATTAAGATTCTGCTTGCCAGAACCCTCCATAGCACTTTGTAGCTAATGTACAGAATTTTAAGATAAGAGTCATGATGAATAAGAACTGAGCAGTTCCTCTGAGCGTGATCATGACATATGAGAGGCTCAATATTTGATAATACTTCATTTTCTTCAATAGGACAACCTCACCCTGTGGGACCTAGAATGATGAGTGTGATTATTGAGCAGTAAGTGTCATAAAACATGGGTAAGTACAGTTCGGTATGGTGCATAGTCTAGAGAGAGAGCTGGCTTGGCAACATTCCATTAGGTAGCCATGACAGATAACCCAAGAAAGCAATCAAATTTCATTTTCCACATCTTTAGTGGTAATGTGAGGTGATACTTAAGTAGAGTAGAATGTAATTGATTTTAGAAACTTGATTAAATTATCAATAGCCTGGTATAAAGAGAGCCTGAATGGTTTTAAATTAAGAATACACTTGTTTCACAGTCATGGGGTTTTTGGAAATGTGAGGAAGGAGAATTACTAGAGGATTACGTCTATAGGCTACTAAGAGGATTCAACATCGGTTATTTGATGCAAACACTGATACAATCGTTCTAATTTGTTAAATTCTATACTCTGTCAGACTGTTTTATTAAACGTAACCCTTATAGTAATTTACAGAAACTAGCCATGATTTACTAAATGGGAGCAAAGTACCTTCATAGTCCTGGTCAAGTGTGTTTTCCAAATGTAAGGGTTTGACTTGGTAGATGTTGTAATCAACATTCGTGGCAAAGTGGGTGAATAAGCATTGATAGAATTTTAGATGGCACTCCCATAACTGACATGGCAAAGATTTAAAATTGCTTTGGAGGTAACTCTTGCGTCCCTATACAACATCTGATATTCCACTGAAATAGCTCCAATTTTTAGAATATCTTATATAAATATCCCCATAATAGAGTTAGTTCAAGCTGATATTCGAGAGGAACAGTTTGCAGTGAATTTCCAAGAGCAAAAAAGCCTTGGGCAGAATTACAGCTAATTTACATCATATATTCAATTAAAATGTTACCTTGGATATACAGAAAAATAATTTTAGTTATGAGTGTTTCATCTGTACTCACCTTATTCTGTCTTGCTGAAGTTGAAACAAAGTTTTAATAGGATCAATATTTGGAAATTTAGCTTTCTTCACTGAAAGGAATTGTGCCAATAAGGAGATTTTTGGATTTCAATACATTTGTTCTCTAAAATACACAGAAGTGACATTACAATGAAAATTGCATGAATACAGATTTTGGAAATTGAGATTGTATGCTGATTTTGTTCTTCATGTGCATACAGTAATTAAATAGTGTGTGTCCCAGGTTTAACCAAAAGCAATCATTCCACATATCAGTTAGCTTTATTATGTGAAGCCTTAAACTTAGTGACATAAAACAATGGACTTTTATTTGCTAATAATTTTGTAGGCTGGCCAACTGGTTCTTCTGTTCTTAACCAGCCCAGCTGATCCAGACTGGGGATCTTTATGCATCTGCAGTCAATGGCAGTTTGACCAGCAGGTCAGATGTAGGATGATAAACTCGAATGGCCTCACTCACATCTTACAGATTTGACTGCTGGCTGACAGCTGGGCACATCACTTCTCTGCATGGCGCCCCATCTTCTAGAATGTTGGATTAGGCTCATTTACATGAAGGATATATGGTTCCATGTACAGCAGTCGATGAACCCCAGTGCGCAAGTACTTTTGAAGTGTCTGCCTGTGTTCCATTTGGTAAAGTTTCATTGGCCAAGCCAGTCACACTGCAAGAGCATACAGGCAAGAAGGGGAAGATTTTGATTTTAATCCAGTAACATGCTGAACAAATTCTTTAAATTGCTATGATCTCTAAGATACATAAAAATTAAGAAAAAGAGATTGATAATCTTCAATCCTTTCTGAGCATCCACACTGAAAAGTCATGGTAGTGCACTTTTGTAATCCCAGTACTTGGGTGGCTGAGACAGGAGGATCCCAGTTTTGATGCCAGCTTCAGCAACTAAGCGAGACCCACAGCAACTTACTGAGACCCTGTTTCAAAATAAAACATGAAATGGGGCTGGGGGTGTAGCTCAGAGGTAAAATGCCCCTGGATCCAATCCACAGTACCACAAGAAACAAAATGATATCACTCTGAAAAATCCTTTTGATTATTTTATCAGAGTTGAATATTTGCAAATCATCCAACTTAATCACAGCAAGCATCAAAAAGGTAGTATATTTTTAGGTAAATATGGTTTGCTTTACTGTCCTTGATATAACCACTCTCAATTTTCCTCTGAAACATATACATAAACATGGGGAGGGGCACCACAACCTGCCTGACTCTAGAGAATTTCACTTAAGAATAAGATTGAACCAACGAAAAGAAAATCAAATTCAGTGAGCAACACATGACATATGTTCAGGATTAGAATCAAACTATTTTCATGAAAAAATTAGAAAATCCTCTATTCCTCTCCCAATATCTGTCCCTTTGTCCCCAAATCAGGGTTTGTGTGAGCCCCAAAATTAAATAGCACATGATTGTTTGGATGCTACCTTTGAGGTGACACAATACCCTTTTTTTTGCCTATAGATTTCTCCTCCTTCAATGTTATCTTATGTTTTAAACAACTGTTTGAGAACTGCAAAACTCAGTGAAAACGGAAAAATAAGAGTAGAAGGACTGAGGATGAAGAGGCATTCCACACTGTCAGGGAGGAAGGAAAAGTAAGCCAGCAATAGGAAATTGCATGCATTTAGAGGACAAAATGTAGTTTTAGGCTTTCTACAAGTATGGCAGATCTTCCAGATTTCCTTGATGAAATTTGGATTTAAGCTGGGTGTGGATTGCAGGCCTGTAATCCCAGCTTTCAGGAGGCTGAAACAGGAGGATCGCAGGCTCAAGGACAGCTTCAGCAATCTAGCAAGACCCTGCTTCAAAATAAAAAGTAAAAGGCTGGGGGTGTAGCTCAAAGGCAGAATGTTCCTGGGTTTCATTCCCATTACCACAAAATAAATAAATCCATAAATCCCTAGATTTAAACAATTAGATATTCACACTCCACTCTCAGGCTGAAATGCTTGCTTGACTTCCAAGTGGGAATAAGAGAAACACTCACTTCCCGATCGTAAACACCATGGCTAGGCGGTGTGCCAAAAATGTGGCTTAAGATGAAGAAAAAGTCACAAACTAATCCATTAAGTACACAATGCACCTCTCCTCCTGATAAACCTAGCACATAGCTATGACCACTTACCAGTCTTTGGCAACATTTAGTAGCCAACTTGCTGAAAATGATATCCGATGTTCTCCATAACCTGGCTCCATCCATCCTCTCTAGCTGGAGAGTCTACTATTTCTTCCATCAAACTTCACTTTTCTCTTTCTTTCTTTCTTAATTTTTTTTTTTTTTTTTTTTTTTTTTGCGGTACCGGGGATTGAACGCAGGGGCGTTCTACCTCCGTGCTACGCCCCCGGCCCTATTTTTTATACTTTATTTTGAAACCGGGTCTCACAAAGTTGCAGAGGGCCTCACTAAGTAGAGAGAGAGAGAGAGACAGGGAGGGAGAGAGAGAGAGAGAACGCTCGCGCGCGCATGCGCAAGCTGAAGCTGGCTGCGAACCCGGATCCTCCGGACTCCGCCTCCCAAAGTACTGGGATTACAAGCGTGCGCCACCACGCCCGGCCTTCCTTTCTTTCTTTCTTTCTTTCTTTCTTTCTTTCTTTCTTTCTTTCTTTCTTTCTTTCTTTCTTTCTTTCTTTCCTTTCTTTCTTTCTTTCTTTCTCTCTCTCTCTCTCTCTCTCTCTCTTTCTTTCTTTCTTTCTTTCTTTCTACTGGGGATTGAATCCAGGAATTCAGGAGCATTCTACCTCCCAACTCCATCCCTAGACCTATTTTTATTTTTTATTTTTTGGTATTTGAGGTTGAATGCAGAGGCATTCTACCTTCGAGCCACACCCCAGCCCTATTTTATTTTTTATTTTGAAACAGAGTCTTTCCAAGTTGCTGAGGGTCTTGCTAAGTTGCTGAGGCTGGCCTTGAGCCTGTGATCCTCCTATGCCAGCCTCCCAAGTACTGGGATTATAGGCATGAGCCACCACGCTCAGCTCTTTTTCTTTTTTATTTTGAAACAGGGTCTCACTAAGTTGCTGAGGTTGACCTCAAACCTGTGATCCTCCTGTATCAGCCTCCTAAGTACTGAGATTAAAAGTGTACAACAAACTTCACTTTCTAAGAACACCAAATTCTTGGTTATCCTTGGTATATACCCATGTGCTTCTCACCTCGTCTTTGTTTAACCTTTCCACAATCTCAATCTCTCTTTCTCTCAATCTCTCTGTATCTCTGTCTCTCTGTCTCTCTGTCTCTCTCTCTCTCTCTCTCTCTCTCTCTCACACACACACACACACACACAAACACTGTTATGCTCAGACCCTTTGTCCACAGAAGAGCCTTTATTCAAGCTTAAGCTTGGGTGCCCGACATAAACTGACACAGTTCAGTAGGGGACCCCGGGCATGTTTTTGCTTCAGTTTTTATAATTTTCAAACAAAGAGCCTCAGTTTCCCTCTGCTAATTGGACAGTTCCACATGGGTTTGCCTGACCTTTACCAGGATTGGTTATAGATACAGTTGATCATCACAGACTGGTTAGACATTCGCTGTCCTTGTACATTTCAGACTGTTACAGTAATAGTAACCACAATAACCATTAATCTTGCTTTCCCAACAGATGTCTAGGTCAGGGAGTGAGTCTACTAAGGACATCCTGCCTTGTTAGCCAGAGCCTGCAGCAAGCAGTTTTAACTTTAACTATTTCAATGCTGTAACGGGGTCCTTACAACACACACACACACACACACACACACACACACACACACACACACACACTTCACTAACTTCAATTTAACTGTTCACAGTCAGTATGTCACTGCAGACATATCGCCCCCTCAGTAGGGGTTTTCCTTGCCATCCGCAGGCAGGGCAAGGACAGCCCTCTCCTTCCTTTCCTAAGAACCTCTCTCTCTCACTGATCTTCATTGTTCTTACTGTAGTGCCCGCAGTTGTCTGTTCTGTGATAATTTCCCCCACATCCCAACTTCTACCTCCACTTCAGTGGAGACTTCCCAATGTTAGAATCTTATTTAACGGACCTTTATGGCACCAGAAATGACAATATGCTGGATGCAGATAATTCAATGACCAAACCATAAATAAATAAGTGGAGACAGCTGTGAGCAGGAGTGCAAGAAGAGGGGCAATTTATAGATTATTTAAGTAGGCAGATTCTGTGGAAAACAACTTGGAAATATATTTTATGAAATCTTAAATATTGGTGATTTTCAAGTCAGTAATTCTACCTTTTTTTTTTTGTACTAGGCATTGAATGCAGGGTATTATCCCTCTGAACTAGAGCTAAACTCCCAGCCCTTTTTATTTTTATTTTTTGAAATAGAGTCTCACTAGGATGCTGAGGGTTTCACTAAGTTGCTGAGGCTGGTCTAGAACCTGTGATCCACCTGTCTCAGCCTCCCAAGTACTGAGATTACAGATGTGCACCATCACGCTTGACAGTAATTCTACTTTAAAAGTTCTATTCTGAGAAAGACTCAGAGATGCTTTAAAAAACAGCAAATGATCTATGAAAATTCTACTTTAAAAGGCAAATCATGCTAGACAACCAAAGTATCCATTACTAGGAAAAGTAACTCAGCTATGATATATGCACAAGGGGACACAGAAACAGCATCTTTTTAAAAATTTAAGAATATGAGAAAATGCTCTCAACACCATAGCAATTTGCACATTTTTAATTCCTTGATTATAGATTCTAAAATGTTGCCTATTCAATGTTAATTCATCATTTCTATGACTCTGAATATTAATTTCACCAGCATATGCTTGAATATCATTCCCTTCTCATTGATTTTTTGTCTATTATACAATGATCCATGTATATCTTACAGTTGGGCATTTCTTCAGCTCAGGAAGGCTTATATTTATTTTATCTTTGATTATTACTATTCTTGTATTTATTCTAATATAATTTTTAGACAATATGACCTTATGTTGTATTTTTTGTAAAATATCCATTTATGTAAAATATCCATAATTCATAATTTTATTTTGTATAAATCTTTATTCAATATTTTCTATTTATTGCTGATTTTTCTCTGACTTCTAGACCAGACACAATGCACCACATTGGAAATGAAATCAAGATTCAGATTTTTGTTAAAGAATTACCTTTTCATATTATTATTTTTAATAAAAACTATGTATACAATTGCATTTTGATTTTCTTTCATACTTTTTACCCCATTCAGCTATGTTCTTATCCCTTTCCACACTGACAAATGCCTTTCTATTTTCTATTTTGTTCATGTGTATAACATAGCCCATATTGTATTGAATTTTACTGAAAACAAAATATAGTTTCAAAGATTTATCTTTTACTCTATTTTACAAATGGGATTTTCTGATTCACCTGGAGTAGACTTTTTCTATTACTTAACTTTGATGAATCCTTTACCAAGTTCCATTTTTCCATGGTTTATTTAGTCTTAGAGAAGACAATATGCTACACACACACACACACACACACACACACACACACATCACACATTTTTCTAAGTGATATCTCACTGTTTGCCTGGTTGAGCTAAATCCTCAGACAATTTTATTTGTCTTAGATTTAAATTCTAGATCTAGTTGAATTGCAAATCACAAGTCAAATTTCAATATTGGTAGCTATCATTTAGCTAAGATTATCACTGATTGAGGACAGAGGATCTTCTTTTACTGATTGATTCACTATCCATGTGATAATTTAATCTTAAATTCTTGTAAGCAGTTTAAAATGCTTCTCACTCAACATTGTTAACTCCCTATGTCCTGATTCCAAATTCATCTTTTTTTTTTTTCTTCAAGCACTGGGGATCGAATCCAGGGACATTCTACCTCCAGGCTACAAGCTACACCCCCAGCCCTTTTCTAATTGTTATTTTTTATGTTGAAACAAGGTCTTGCTAAGTTGCTGAGGGTCTCCCTAAATGGCTGAGCTGGCCTCGAACCTGTGATCCTCCTATCTCAGTCTCCAAGTACTTGGATTACAGACATGCACCACCAAGCCCGGTTCATATTACCTATTTCATGTATACTGTACTATGGCTAATGCATTTCACTGAAAAACAAAAAACAAAACAAAACAAAAAAACCCTGCACCATTGAAAATAATAAACTTTGTATACTTCATTGAAAGTGCCGCTTTAAATACCATGTATTCTAAACACTGGAGCTGGATTCTCAATCTTTGTCCCTCTACACACTTGCCTGCCCCATAAAACTATGGTAAGGATAGACAGGGAGAACAGATGAAATTTCTGAATCCTCCTCATATCTTAGAGGCTGACTGTCCTGTCTACCTGCAAACTCTCATTGATGCTTTCGTTACAGAACATCCTTCAGAGATTCAAAATACCCTCAACCAATATTAATTGCTTAGAACTATACAACAATCATTATGATTATCCCCAATATAATTGTCAGATTATTAGTGTGTGGGGGGGGGTACTGGGGATTGAAGCCAGAGGCATCCTGCCTCTGAGTTACACCCACAACCTTTTTTTTTTTATTAATGTTTTGTTTTGAAACAGGGTCTGACTGGGTTGCTGAGAGTCTTACTATTTCAAGGGAACATTTTTTTCAATAATGAATCATAGGATTACAATATTACTAGGCTTATATATTGTTGTTGCAAACTTCTGTATCTTTATAATCATTTTCTGGAAAATATTAGGGCAACTTAATTAGGCAGCATCATTTTTCAAATATAAGAAAAGAAAGCTGGCATCGTTCTTCAAATAATCATCATACTAAATATATCATTTTTACCCTATTAGAAAATAATCAATTAAATTTTAATTTGTATTAAGGAAAGAAAAATGTCCCCTGGCAGTCACCTCTAAAGCTTTCTACATATAATTCACTGTGTAACTCAGTGTCAAAAACTAAAGTCTGTTGGGTAAAATATTGAACATTTTATGATTTAAATTCTGGACGGTCCCTTCTGGAGTGGAAAAGAGTGACTATAAACCCAGTCAGTGCTCTGAATGCCCTTGCTTTAAAGACTTAAATCCCTAAAATGACACCCATTTCATTTTGGACATTTAATTTCTTTTTCTTAAGTAATAAAATATACATAAGTAATGTGGCAGAAATGGTGATGAATGTCTAGAAAGAGATAATTCTTTGGAGAATAAGACTAGTTTATAATATTAATGTTGTGAGAGGTAAAGGTAAACCAAAGGTGGGAAACAGCCTGTGTCCCGTGACTTTCTATGACATTTATTGACAGGAGGGAATTGCGCTAAGTGCTGTGTCCATGCATGTTTATGTCACTTTGAACCTCACCATGCAATTACAATGCACCAATAAAAGGATATTTTTAAAAATTATACCGCTCTTCTCAGAGTCTGAAAATGATTTTCATAATTGTTTGTCAATCATAGATTTAGAACTGTATTTCACAATGGAGATTGCTAAGTGGAGCTGCCTATCACAAGTTTTAGAAACTTAGATTCCGTTAGTACAACCAGTAGCAGACTGTGCAGGCTTACAGAAATACCTATTTTTGTCCTGAATTACGAGCATTTTGTATCCTTTCACTGCCTTAATCTCCACTCCTAGAAAAATCCCTCGTGTTATTAACTAACAGTGAGTGTTGAATAAATCAGCAAAATTTAAAAAACACATTTTTATATGTCTTATCTTTCTTTTTTTTTTTTGCAGTACCAGGGATTGAACCCAGGGGCGTTCTACCTCTGCGCTACACCCCCGGCCCTATTTTTTTATGCTTTATTTTGAAACTGGGTCTCACGAAGTTGTGGAGGGCCTCACTAGGTAGAGAGAGAGAGAGAGAGAGAGAGAGACAGGGAGAGAGAGAGAGCTGAGGCTGGCTGCGAACCCAGATCCTCCGGTCTCCGCCTCCCAAAGTACTGGGATTACAAGCGTGCACCACCCCGCCTGGCCCTTTCTTTTCTTTTTATTTATTTATTTTTTTTCTGGAACTGGGGATTGAACCCAGAATCATTCTACTTCTGAGCTATACCTCCAGCCCTTCTTATATTTTTGTTTTGAAACAGGGTCTCACTAGGTTGCCAAGTGTCTTCCTAAATTGCTGAGGCTGGCCTTGAACCTGCGATCCTCCTGTCTCAGCCTCCCAAGTACTGAGATTACAGCTGTGCACCACCACATACTTACTAAAATAACCAAAGATGTAGTAACAAGTTCAATGTGATATGTGATTGCTATGCATTACGTTGTTCGTTTTGTAAATCCTATATTTAAATACTTCGTGAAGTTCTGTACTGCTTCTGCTCTCTTTTCCTAAGTGAGATATCCTCTGTTATGCCATACTTTATATGGACAGAGCACTAATTACTCACCAACTGATTGATAATCACTTTGGGACTTTCTAACAAAATTCATGACTAGAGAATACACACACACACCACATGTATACACACACATATACACACACATACACACACATATGTATACACACACACACACACATACACACACACACAGAGATACATATGGCACGTAGTAAAAGAAAGAAAAAATTATATTAGCCAGGTGTGGTGATACAATGCCTGTAATACTAGTGCTTAGGAGACCGAGACAGGAGGATCACAGCTTTGAGACCAGCCTCAGCAATTTAGCCAGACTCTCAGAAACGTAGTAAGAACCTGTTTCAAAACAAACAATAAAAAAGGACTGGAGGTGGAGCTTGGAGGTAGAACATCGCTGAGTTCAATCCCCAGTTACACACACACACACACACACACACACACACACACACTATATTAAAGGGTGCTGTATGTTAAAGAGACAGCATGAAGATACTCTTTCACCAGGGCATATAAAAACACCCAAATGTCTGTCATCCATTAGCCCCCACTGCTGGAAGATTTCACTGGGTTAGATGTATAAACAAACACATGTAGCAGGTGAGTGAAGACAGAATGATGTGTTATTTGCGAAACTTTCTAAGCTCACAGCAGATTCCTAGTAGACTGGGCTACAGAAAGTCGGGTTTATTATAGGTACAGCCTAGAACGGATGCTGACTAGCTTGTGTTCCTCCCGTTCCCACCTCACAGGGTTCTCGGGTGTCACTAACGCTGAGGAAAGGCTGATCTATTGAAAGGCAACAGGTGGACCATGAAAATCGCTTCCTCCAGCTCCAAGTCCAGAGGAAGCTTGGCTGACTATCTGAGGACTTGTAGTGGAGGTGATGGAAGGGAGCCCATGGGATCTTATCAGCCCATCCCTGCTCTGAGCAACACTGAGTACCGCTCTTTCTTCCTCCCTAATCCAAGCCAAACTGATTTCTTCTAAAGAAATTTTTATAATTTAATCTTCAGTTTATAAATCAGTTCAAGCCATCTCTTCAAACTATATACCTGTAGCCAGGCGTGGTGATGCACACCTGTAATACTAGTACTTGAGAGGCTGAGACAGGAGGATCCCAGGGAAGCACTGGTTTGAATGGAATGACCTAGAAAAAGCAAGAGCAGGAAGAGAACTATTTCTTTCCACTGAGCTTCACAGAACACTAGCTTTTTGCTTTTTTTAGTACACTTTAATTATTCAGAATAATGGGTTCCATTGTGGCATATTTGTACATGCAATTAGCATACTTTGATCATATCTAATAGTATCCCTTACCCATCTCCCATTCTTCTTCTCTAATAGTCTCCCTGTCAGAACACCAGCTTTTCATGGCTAATTAATGGGTGAAGGGTGAGCCAAAAATGGTACCTGAAAGATTGTCAGACAGCTTGACTGTAAACTAGAAGAAGCCAAGGGAAGTAAGAGTTTCTGTAGGAGGTCCTGGTTGTGAGTGTGTAGTGTTCAGGGCCCGTTAGGGTGAGGACTGAAATACATCCCTGATCTCTCCTCCAACTCAATCCTACTGGTGGTGAAAGCTGAGTATCAATCAAATGTAACATAACCACCTGGAACTAGAAAATGCAGAGTTGAATAGATACAGATTACTGGTTTCCTTACCAAAATAATAAGGAAGAATATTGTGTCTGACTTTATAACTTTAAACAGTGCATTTAGGCAAACTTAGTATCTAAAGTAAGTACAAAAATTCATGCCAGGCATGGTGGTGCATACTTGTAATCTCAGTACTTGGGAGGCTTAGACAGGAGGATCCGGGTTTGCAGCCAGTCTCAGCTACTTAGTGAGGCCCTCCGCAACTTAGTGAGACCCTGTTTCAAAAATAAAAGAATAAAAAATAGGGCTGGGGGTTTAGCCCAGAGGTAGAATGCCCCAGTACTACAAAAAAAAAAAATTCATAAGTCTGGGATTACATCTAGCATTTACATTTTCATTAAAATGTTAAGTCATTAGGAAAAGTATTAACTTATTATTAATAAAACCAGCTGATTAGTAATCAGAAGCATTTTCATGGAAATGACAACAGGTGTGTATTAGGTGCCAAGACAGATGAAATATGCCCAAGCAAATCAGTTTGGGCGAATTGTTCACTCATCAAGGCCTGTTATTAAGACAAAGTTTACATCTTTATCCTCTCTAAACAGAACATTTAACATAGAAAGGTGAATTGTAAGAGAAATAGGAAACTAAATGGGAAGATTATAGATTTTTCCTCAGTATAAATTTTCTCTTCTTTTATAAATCAGATGATTGTGAAATACTGGAATCGTTCAGGGAACAAGGAAACTTTCTGTACACTTACCATCTCTGCATCAATACTTGCAGAAGACAGAATATCCTATTATTATAAAAGGGAATTGGAAATAATCCTGACTGCAATGTCTCAATGCCATCTTTATGTGATAAATTCATTGACAGAAAAAATATGCTATATTTATTCTAGTAAACATGATAATTTGAATATAATAGCACATGTGAGTTTTGTAAATAATGAAATATCTAATTTGGAGATTTGATTACATATCTTTGATAGTTGGTCTTGGAATCAGAACATAAAATAACTTTGTGCTGGGCGTGGTGGCGCACACTTGTAATCCCAGTACTTTGGGAGGCGGAGACCGGAGGATCTGGGTTCGCGGCCAGCCTCAGCTCTATCTCTGTTTCTGTCTCTGTCTCTGTCTCTGTCTCTCTCTCTCTTTCTCTCTATCCTTAGTGAGGCCCTCCGCAACTTCGTGAGACCCGGTTTCAAAATAAAGTATAAAAAATAGGGTCGGGAGCGTAGCACAGAGGTAGAACGCCCCTGCGTTCAATCCCCAGTACCACAAAATAAATAAATAAATAAATAAATAAATAAATAAATAAATAAATAAAATAAAATAACTTTGCTAGAAGCTTTGTCTCCTTCATGAACTGAAGTTGTTTGGAGGACCTATATGGTGTTTATATAAGACATATAGATCAAATAAAATATATCACGATGCACCAGATGAGAAACTTAGAGCTCCGTGACAGCATGGCTCTCCCCATAGTCAAGGAGCGAAGCACGTAAAACATTAAATCTTTTGCAAGTGGGTTCTCTGTGAGCTCACCCCTGTTGCTAATCTGATTTCTTATCCTCAGATCTTATTTCATCTCTAATGCGATTTTTTTCCTCCCCAGTAATCAAAGCTTCACTCACCTTTTGGAAAAGAAAAAAAAAAAAACCTTTTCCATCCCACACCCTATCAAGTGTTCTCCTAGAATACCCTCCCTAAATCTGAGTAACCTCTGGAAAATAAGAACATGTCTTAGCAGGAGCATTAATGATCCCTCATGCACACATTCTAGGCAGCCTTTATTGTAGAGCTCTCTATTACTGTGATTGGAACATTTTGTCCTCACACCCTCCTGGTTTTCCTAATGGGACTCTTTGAGTCTTTCTTTCTACAACATTCCTTTATATGTGTGCTTCCCAGGTGGGAACTGTTGATTTTTTCCCCTCTCTTTTTCTTGCAAACACACCACATTTTCTTAACAAAAATATTAATTGTCTTAAACACTGCAATCCAAACCCATATCAAGGGATGAGCTGTTTTCTGACTGTCTCATACTTCAAAGAAACAGAACTATCAATTCAATGGTTCACATTAGTATTTAGGGATTGTAAGTTCACATTCTTTAAACCTGGCTTCCAAATGGGGTCATTTAGAATGCACATGCTTGTGCCAGGCATGGTGGTGCACACCTGTAATCCTAGTACCTGGGAGGCTGACATAGGAGGATTGCAGGTTCGCAGCCAGCCTCAACAATTTACCTAGGCCCTCTACAACTTACTGAAACCCTGTTTTAAAATTAAAAAAAAAAATTTAAATAGGGCTGAGGGTATAGCTTAGAGGCAGAATACTCCTGGATTCAATCCCCAGTATCCCCCCACATAAATAAATAAAAATAAAAATAAAAATAAAAATAAAAACAAAAGCAAGTAAGCAAGCAAATGCATTGCTGAGGCATAGGTTGCTACTACCTACGATACAAATGCAATTATTTCAAATAATGCTGGATTCTGATTCTTAGTGAGGGTCCACCTTCATGTTCACATTATGGAGAGAGGGGATGTTATTCGGTTGTTCTATATGGCTTCTTCATATAAAAGTGAAAATAAGGCTCCATATATTCTACCAAGTTTCTAAATGTGTTTTCTAGGTTCTATAGGAAAGATAATATTTAATAGAATTCCCATTCTCTCACGATATCATTTATTGATACTTTACACATCTGCAAGGTTGATTCATCCATTCTTTATATAGTCATTAATTGATTAACTTGCTCTCTTTAAGCTGGGCATGGTGGTGCATACCTGTAATTTGAGTACCTGAAAGGCTGAGACAGGAGAATAGCAGGTTTGAGGCCAGCCTCCACAACTTAGTGAGGCTCTCAGCAACTTAATGGGAACCTGTTTCAAAAAAAAGAAAAAATAGAAAAGGTTGAAGGTGTAGCTCAGAGATAGAACAGAATGTTCCTGAGTGCAATTCTACTATCAAAGAAAAGGTTGTTCTTTGGGTCATTGAGAGGAAAGAGTACTACGAACCATTCATAAATTGTTTATAAAGGAGCGACTTGGAGTACTGTGTGTTCAAGCTCTCTTCATTTCCTTTCTGTGTGACTTGCAGAGATGGATTTAGGTTTTCACCTAGTTCAGGTTTTACAGTACTTCAGGATCTACATTTCTTTAATACCTTTCTTTCATCTCCTAATAGCAATAAATACTCCTCATTTAATTCTTAGCAAACTGAGTTTTACCAATCCCCAGGGTATTCTTTCTATAGTCAAATAAGTTCAATTATCATGGGAAGTAGTTTGAATAGTTGAATGATAGCAGCAAGACTATATTTCCAGTGCTTTCTGCTCATTCCCCATACCAACGGGAATGAGAAATTTCAGTGTTCTGATGGTGTGCAGTGATTCCTAAACAATTTTGCTTAGGCATATGTCGGGCTGACTGCATAAAAATCACCCAAGACAATTTTAAAAATACAAGTTCCCAGTATCTCAGTAAGTCTGGAGTGTCGTCCAAGAAGCTCTGTTTTTGAAAGCTCTTAGAAGCAATTCTGAGGCTAAGCCAAATTCGTGAACCTCTACTGTAATCTGTTTGCTTCAGTTTGTCATCGTGAGGACCATATTGCTCTAAATCGCTTCAACATTTAACATATGTATATACTCAAGGATTTCAAACTTTGTCACTCAATATTGAATCAATCTTGGCCAAGGAATTTAAATCTTCAACGTTACAATTTCTTCACCAAAACGTGTTTTTCTAGATCAAAATGAGATAAATGCATCTAAAATGCTTACAATAGCTCCAGAGATAGAAGAATGGTATTGTTTTATTGTATTTTATGATTATTATTATTTTTGTGGTACAGGGGGTGAACCCAGGGGCATACTACCTTTGAGCTATACCCCCAGTCTCATGTTATTTTTTATTTTGAAACAGAGTCTCACTAAGTTGCAGAGGGCCTAGCTAAATTGTCAAGGCTGGCCTTGAACCTGTGATCTCCCTTTCTCAGTCCCCCAAGTACTGGGATTACAGGTGTGCCACCCTACCACCCAACTCATTTATTTTTCAGACATCAAATAGATTTTAAAATCAATAATTAAAATTGATGGTCATGGATCAAAGATATAACATAAGCTCTAAAACTATTAAACTCAGTAGAAAAATAGGGTAGAAGCTTCATGATGTTGAATTTAGAAATGATTTCTTGCATGCAGTACTAAAAGCACACAATGAACAAAAAAGTAAGTAAAACTAAAAAATTTTGTACAACCAAGGACACTATTTGTAGGTAAAGAGATAACCCATGAAATGACAGTATTTGCCAATCATATGTCTGATAAAGGATTAATATCTAGAATACATAGAGAACTCTTATACTTCAATGATAACAATAAAACCAATTTAAAAAGGGCAAGAGCTCGAGTAAATACATCTCTAAGGTATAGAAATGACCCATAAGTGCATGAAGATGCTCAACATACTAATTATTAGGGAAATGTAATCAAAACTGCAATGTCGTATCATGTTACCCTCATGAGAATACCTGTTATCGAAACACAACAGAAAATAATGGTTGACAAAGATGTGGGGAAAATACTTTCTGGATCTACAAAGTCACTTTAATCTTCATACTTATGGTCCATAATTAACTGTCAAAATTTTGATAAACAATGCAAAAGGACTCAGGGAAGAATCATATGTTTAGAAAATGTTTATATTCATTTAATAATTAATGTGTACATAATATTTGTACATATTTATGGAGTAAGGAATGGTAATTCAATATATATTCATATAATGTACAATGGTCAAATCAGGATAATTATCATTTCCATCTTTTCAAAAATTTATCATTTCTATATGTTGAAAAACTGTGGATTCCCTTTGATAACTTGAAATATATAATAAATTATAGACTGTAGTCACCCTACTATAGATTACAGTTACTCTGCCATGCTATAGGACATTAAAACAAATTCCTCATATATCTCTCTAGCCTTTCTCCCACTTTCCCTTTCTAGGCTCTAGGACCCAAAAGCATATGCTGGAGAAAAGACAGCCTTTTCAACAAGTGGTTGTTTTGGCAAAATTCTCCCTGAATCCAAAATGATTGCCCATACAACTTAGAGGAAGGAAGATTTATTTGCTCACAGTTGTTGGACATTTTGAGGTTCAGTCCATGTGACACCAGCATCTGCAGAGCGCAAGACATCGTGGCAGGAAGCAGACAGAGCTTCAAAGCTCCTCTCTTGGAGCATGGAGGCTGGAAGCAGCAAACAGGGTGAGGAGGAAGGATATATAATTTCCAAGGCCATACTCCCAGGTACCCCTTCATAGCAACCAGTTTTACAGTTTTTGGAGATTTGGGGGTTCAATCCATGTGAGGCTGGCATCTATGGCACTTAAGGCATGGCGACAGGAAGTGGAAGGAGAGCTCAGCTGTTACGTCATGGGTGTAGCTCAGAGGTAGAATGCCACTGGGTTCAATCCCCAGTACTGCAAAAAAAAAAAAAAAAATCCAGAAGCACAAGCATTTGATCCTGCAGCTCCACTTCTGGCACCTGGGGCACATGGTGGTGAGATGTGATCTCCAAGGGGCTTTGGCAGCCCCGCCCCTACAGCCTGATTGATTGCAATGGGCAGCATACTCACTCTTCTAGCCTGTCTCCATTGCTTGCAGCTTGCAGCCTTTCCTCAAGGTGGTTCCATATTTCTGGCATCTCGAAATCTCAGGAGTTTTCCTTACAAGCTTGGCTTCACCCTCACAGCCTCACAAATAGCCCCATTTGGGCCTACTACTACTGCCAGCAGGAAAGGTAGTCATGCCCTCTTTAATCACTGCCACTGGGCCCTTTTTAATCATAGCTGCCAGACCTACCTCCATGCAGGCCACAGCTAAGCTTGCTTCCATCTGGGCTGCCACTGGCCTTGCCTCTATCATGGCCACTACTGGCTCCCCCTCATGACCACTGCTGGCTCCACCTCCATTCTGGCCACTGCTTCCTCCTTCCTTCCAACCATCTTGCTTTCTTCCACAACATGATCTCTATGGGCCCCAATTTTCCACATGCCTTTCTGGCCAAACTGCAAATCTATAAAGTCTCTCTGTTTTACTTTCCACTCTCGAAATTTGGCATACAATTCACTAAACACAGACATCAATATTCATAATGCAGTTTGGATACTTTGCTGTTTTGAGATTTCCTACACCAGTTGAATCAGTCCATCAGCCTCACCCAAAGTTTCACAACATGGGTAAAATGCTGATACGTTCTTTGCCAGAATGAAACATGTATGGCCTCTACTCCATTTTCCTATGGAGTCCTCTTTGCCCTCTGAAATCTCCTGAGCACATTCTCTACCGTCTGCCTTTCTAGCCACATTCTGGCCCTTCCAAATTCTCACAAAACAGTTTCGAAGCTCACAATTCACATGGTCAGACTTAGAAGTAGCTATGACACCATTCTCCTGGTACCAATTTCTGTCTTGAGCAGCAGTCTCACTGCGATAATCCAAAACGACTCACCACACAATTTAGAGGAAGGAAGATTTATCTGTTTACAGTTTTTGGAGATTTGGGGGTTCAGTCCATGTGAGACTGGCATCTGTGGCACTCAAGGGATGGCAACAGTAAGTGGAAGGAGAGGGCTCTTACATTATGGAGGTTGGAAGCAGAGAGCAGAGTGAGGAGGAAAGATATATAATCCCCAAGGCCACACCCCCAGGGACCCCTTCTTAGCAACGAAGCCTGGCTTCTAACATTGCTAACTCGTTTCTGTGAGTGCTAGGTGACATTCTACATCCAAACCACTACAGTGGTGATGGCAAAACTGGATATACTAGATATCTATATGTAGAAAAAATGGAATTAGACCTCAATCTCTCCCTCTGCACAACGATAAGCTCAAGATGGATCAAAGACCTAATAATTAGACAAGAGACTTTGAATTACTAGAAGAAGGCATAGGACCAACTCTCCAACATATATCACTGGTAGAGACTTCTTTTTTCTCTATTATAGATATGGCTATTATAAAATGGCTATAATAAAAACAACAAATGCTAGCAAGTGCGATGATGAATTTTATGTCAACTTGGCTAGGCCACAGTATGCAGAAATTTAGTCAAGTATTATTCCAGAAGTTTTCGTGAATGTATTCTTCAAATGAGATTCTTATTTATATCAGTAGACTTTGAATAAAGAAGGTTACCCTCCACATTGGGGGTGGATTTCACTTAATCAGATGAAGACCTTAATAGAAAAAGATTGAGCTCCCTAGAAGAAAGAGAAGGGAATTCTAATAGTAAACTATTCTTAAATGGAAACTACAGCATTAACTGTACCCTGAATCTTTAGTCTGACAGTTTACCCTGCAGATTTTGGATTTGCCAGTGCCCCCACCTTTCTCTCCCCTCTATCTCTCTGTATACATGTATACATATGTATATGTGTGTGTGTGTGTGTGTGTGTGTGTGTGTGTGTGTATACACACACACGCATACATTCTGTCAATTCTGTTTCTCTGGAGAACCCTAATACCATAGAATGTGAAAAAAATTGGAACTGTTGTTCATAGTAGAGATATAAAATTATATAACCACTGTAGAAAATGATATAGTAAATTTTCAAAAATCACAATAAAAGGAACAGGGAATACTGACAGATAAAACAGTGTGGGAGAAAGTTCTCTCTCTACAGCAAACACAATGGCAATACATCTTAAGGGGTTGAGTGAAAACACTGAAAGAATTGAGAAAGTGGCTCCATGTGCATGATATTTAGAGGCAGGTGAGCCTCTTAAGGAAATTTAAGTATTACATCATTTGGAGCTTCAGGATAAAGGATGCTAAAAAAATGAGTTGAAAAGAATGCAGGGGTTATATCATTTTCAAACCTGAAGAATCATTTGAATTATTTTGTAAATTGTTAAAAAATTACAATAGTGATCCTCCTCCCCTTAGAGTTCTTAAAAATGATACATTCCACAGGTGATTCTGTGGTTTAGATCAATTTGAGAAACATTTACTGCATAATATAAGGACTAGGAGTTCAGGTTTTAACTTGAAAATAATAAGATTTTAATGTGTGTTAACACAGAGTTTCATAAACAGATTTATATGTGTGTGTGTAGGGATTGAACCCAGGGGCATTCTACCTCCAAGCTACACCCCCAGCCCTCTTTTACTTATTTATTTTGTTTGTTTTGAAACTGGGTCTCCTAGGGTTGCTAAGAGTCTCACTAAGTTGTTGGGGCTGGTCTCCAACCTGCAATCCTTCTGTCTCAGCTTCGCAAGTACTGAGATTACAGGCATGCAACACACCCAGCTCAGGAGATTTGCTTTAAAAAAATGTAGTTTAGTATGTCAGTATAGAGAATAGATTTGGGGAACATTTTAACAGAGTTAGTGATGAGGGATAGGGAAGAGGAGACCAGTTAGAAATTTATCAAATAACCAAAATGGAACCATAATAGATGAACTAGGATGGATGTGATGAAGGAAGGGAATGAATTAATTATTTTCATTAAGTTTATGCACTAGACGCTTACAAGTGGTTTGTTAATATAACTCCAAGGGGTTGGAGGCATGGGGACTAACCCAGTTGTCTGGTACCTGGCCCTGGGGTGATTGGGGCAGGTGGGAGGTGACCTAGAGTGTAAAAGCAGGAGAAAGGAGGTGATTGAGCATTTTATTTTTATTTTTTATGATAAGAATACAACATAAAATCTAACTTTTTTAGCAAAAAATGCATATATACAGTAAATACAACTAACTATAGACACTATGCTGTAAAGTGAATCTCTAAAGCATATTGATTGTAAATAATTAGAACTTTAAGGATTTTGACCAACACCTCCCCATTTCTCCTTTCTCCCAAACGCTGGCAACCAGCATTTTATTTTCTGGTTCTATGAGTTTAAAAAAGTAGGCATTTCCTGCAGCATGAGTTATCTAGAATAATTCATCAATGTCCTTCATTGCTTGGTTTTTATACTTGGATTTTTATTTTAGTGGTTTAACAGAATTATAGTATAGCATGTTGTCTCGAATCATGTTTTAAAAGTAAGCAAAGAAAAAAGGGATGCATGAATGAATGGGTGAATAGCAACAACCAAAAAGAAAATGTCCTGGCATGAGCCCTGCATTGGTTAGTTTTGCATTTTAAAGGCACCCTATTTGTTCTGTATCTCTGGGAAGTGGCTAACCCCATAAGGGACAGTCCCTCCAGGGTCAGGGAGACCCCAGATATCAAAGCATCAGAATAAGGAAGATAAATGATGTGCCTAACATCAAAGACATAAATTAAAACAAGAATGTCAGTCATAAAAGGGGGTGAGCAGAGCCACATTCCAGAATTCTAAAAAGATGATGTTTTGAGAGGTCACAGAATTTTCTTATGGGGCCAAACTGAATTGCAATGAATTTAGTTGGGACTGGAAGGTTGGGAAGGAGAGAGAGCAAGTACAAACCATTCTATAATTAAAGCTGGATTTGAAGGCAAAGAAATATTAGGTTAGGATCCAGAGGAGAATTTTTGCCCTTTTTTTTTCTGAGGAAAGATGGACATGGTTATAGATTGAGATGAAAAGTCATTGGAAAGAGAGGACTGGGGGATAGAGCAGAGCATAGATAACCCAGGCAGCAAATTTCTGGGGGAAAATAATCTGAAACATAGGTGTAGACATTAGACTTGACTAGGAGAAGCAACAGCTTTCTTGACTGTTGAAACACTCATGCATATGTAGACGCAAATATTGAAGAGATTGTTAATTTCTACAGCCTCCATCATCTTTAAGCAGTGGATGAGAGGGCATACAATGACAACTTGAAAGTTGAGGGGAATAGGAGTTTCCTGAAGTATAAAGGGAAAAATAATGCATTTGGAAATGATCCCAATGAAGCTGGAAAATCGGATTTTGTTATTGCGCCACTTTGCATGGTTCTGTCTTATTTGGTAACTCAGAGTAGTTTGTGTAAAACATTCTGAGGATGAATTGTTGGAAAATGTCTCTGCTTTGTGATTTTATTTTCAAGATGATCACATAGGTTAGTTAGGTGTGGAGTTAAGCACACTGAAGTTAGAATGGTAAGACAATTGAAAAAGAAAAAAGCAGCAAGGCAAGGCATGATGGCACAACTGTAATCCCAGAATGTGGGAGGCTGAGACAGGAGTACTGCAAGTGTGAGGTAGTGCTAGGTAACATGGTGAGACCCTGTTTTAAAATAAAAATTAAAATGGGGTTGGGGGTCTAGCTTAGTGGTAGAATGCCCCTGGATTCAATCCCCAGTACCAGTACCACATACACACACACACACACACAAAAAAAATACAAAAAACAACAATAACCCCTCCAAAAAAAATACAAAGTCAAAGGAAAAGCAAGAAAAATAATTTAGGTAAAATAAATCTAAGTGAAGAGAAGAAGCCAAGGTGGAAAGCACTTTCAATGGAGAGAGACGTAGGGAGATTGGGGAGGTAGAAGAGCTAGCAAAAGTATCCATAAAGAATAGCAAAGTTTAGGGTTTCCAAGTTAATAACTCCAAGCTGTCCAAAAGCAACACTATCCTTCCTGTTATTCAAACTGACCCTTAGAACCATCCTTTACTTTTCTATCTTTATCATAGCCATATCTCATCTGTCCAGAATCCTTTCAAATATATCTAGGCCACAACCACTTTTTAGCACCATCTGCCCTGTATTGATTGATCTTTCTGCTTTCACCTTCCTTCCTTTGAATCTTAGTCTGTTTCGTATTGCCATAACACAATACTTGAGGATGGGTACTTTGTAAGTAAAGATCTTTATTTGGCACATAATTCTGGTGGCTGGGAAATACAAATTGCACAGCTCCAGTGTCCTCATGAGAGCCCCTTGGGCTATATCATGACTTTGTAGAGGAGTGGAAAGGAAATCAGTGCAGAAGAGGCGCAGCTTTTTCAAACCACTCTTGTGACAACTAATTCACTCCTATAAGACCCAATCTGGTCTGCAAGATAAGAATTAATTCAGGAGGGTGGGGCCCCCATGACCTAATTACCTCCCACTAGGTCCCAGCTCTTTTTTTTTTTTGCGGTACCGGGGATTGAACCCAGGGGCATTCTACCTCCGCGCAACACCCCCAGCCCTATTTTTTTAAACTTTATTTTGAAACCGGGTCTCACGAAGTTGCACAGGGGCTCACTAGGTAGAGAGAGAGAGAGACAGGGAGAGAGAGAGAGCAAGAGAGAGAGAGCGTGCTGAGGCTGGCCGCGAACCCGGATCCTCCGGTCTCCGCCTCCCTAAGTACTGGGATTACAAGCTTGCGCCACCACGCCCGGCAGGTCCCAGCTCTTAAAAGTTTTACCACATCTGTGTTTCCACACTAGGAACCAAACTTCTAGCTCATGTACCTTCAGGGACAAACTGTATCCAATCATAGCATTGTCTTTAGCCTGTGACCCATAGTGATCATTTTAGTAAACTCATGACATACCTATGTTCAAACCCCTATATATATCTTCATTTCTTTTGGAGTGAAATTCTTATAATATTCTTTCACTTCACCTTCTATTACTCTTCTCATTTAATTTTCTTCTTCTTTGTTGCTATTTCTCAAACTCAGTAGCTAAACTTTCCCCCTCTGAACTAGAGATTCCTTTTCCTGAAATGTATTTCGCATACTCAAGCAAACTTCTTGGGTTCTCTCAACTCTTGGTCCAAATCACAATTTGTAACCACCCTTATTCTTCAAACTATCTTGTCTACCTCCTTTCCTTAAACTCTTCCATTTTTTTTGTTAATAGCATTTTTAGCCCCAAAGTATATAACTTAGTTATTAAAGTATTGCTTGTTATCCATGGTGTATCAGGATTTAGACTCCAAGAGACTGAAATCTCCGTTCACAAATCTTTTCCATGTGTCTACAGGAGTGGATGGAGCATAGCTATGAATAAAAACTGTTTTCAGTAAATTATTTGGAAAAGCTGAAGAAAAGACACCACAGTACCAGGCACCTGGTTGTTTTCCTATGGAAAATGAATAGTGGAAGAGAGATTTGGGTATAGAAAAAAAAAAAACCTGAGGTATATGCCAGAAATCTTCATTGGAGACATAGCAGGGATTGGTGTTCAAGAGATGCCAACCCTAAGAAAGTAATAGAGGGTTATATAAAGATCAAATCAGATGGCAGTAAGCCAGAACATAATGAAGTAAAATACTCTCCTCCCTGCTTACTTTTTGCATTTGGATTCTTTACACATTGCTGCTAATTGACATGGATTTCATATAGCACAATAAGATATTTTGCTTTATTTCACTTTCTTTGCAGGACATATGGGATAACCATTACTGCTTCAAAGACAAATTAACACAAAGAGTTTTAGAAAAAAGGAAACCAAAGTCAGTCAGGAAATCTTGGATGCAAAATAACTTCTAGACCAATCATACTGTCTGTTGTTCTTCCCCATGTGCATGGCCACACTGAGGAAGAACAATGACGGTGCCAGCTGGAGGAAAAATTCAGGACAACCCAGACAAGAAAACAATTTTCTGATTGTGCTACAAAGAAATGAAGTCCACATTACACAGTGATTGCTATCACATTATCCAGGGCAGCATTATCCCATCGCAAGTCTGTGCCATTCAATTCTTTTGTATTCTTTAATAATAAAACCTGCATGTTAGTAAAGTGCAGGATATATCACTATTATGTCAGCCTATGTGGTATTACAAGTTATGAGAAACGCCTAGAAGCATCCCACTTGGACTTCTTCAGAGATGATTTTCCATCTTAAAGACTATAAAATGAAGAATGAACATAACAAGTGCTTCTGTTTGTTCCCCAGACATAGTTTAAGACAAAGGTAATACATAACCATAAGATAAAACATGGCAGTCTCTTTAAGGAATTCATATCTAGCAATATCTTTTGAGATTTCATTCATTAGATAAATGGCAAAATCAGGACTATAATTTCTCTTGAAAATAATTTTGTTCAAGCATATAATAGTAGAAATCTATATCGTCATGTGCCCCTCTGTCCTGTTATATAGAAAGTAAGCACAAAATAGCTCATTGCATTAGGCTAGAAGACAATTAAAACCATAAGACTCCACTGTCAGAGTGCAGTAAAGGCACATGTTCTCTCAAATTTTGGCTGTATCCAAAATCTTTGCTAATATAAAATAATTTAAGGTGTATTTTCCTAATGACAAATGATACAGAACATCTTTTCTTGTGCTTATTTGCCTTTGGTAAGCTGTCTATATAGATGATTTGTCCATTTTTAATTAGATAGTATGTTTTTCTCTTGTGTAATTTTAAGTACTTTTGTATATTTTGATTACAAGTCCTTTATCAAATATATTTTGCACATATTTCCTACCAGTCTGTGGCTTGTCTTCTCATTGTATTAACAATGTGTTTCACACAGCTGAAGTTTCTAATTTCAATAAAAGTCGACTTATTAATTTCTTCTCTTACGGATCGTGCTTTTGTTGCTATGTCTGAAAACTCATTATCAAACCAAGGTCATGTAGATCATCTCCTTTGTTTTCATTTAGTAATTGTATAGTTTCTCACCTTGCATTTATATTTTTAATCAATTTTCAGTTAATATTTTAATATTGTATAAAGTCTGTGCCTCAGTCGATTTGTTTTTGTATATGCATACACAATTGTTCCAGCACCATTTGTTGAGAGGTTAACTGCTTCTCCTTTTTGTTTTTGTAATACTCAATTTAGATGGCTATATTTATGTAGATCTATTTTGGTCCCACTCTTCAATGTGTCTATTCTTTAGCAAGTAAATACTACAATGACTTGTTTATTATAACTTTATAGTATGACTTAAAATTGGGTGGTATGATTTCTCCATTTTTTATACTTTAATTGGTGCATCATAGTCTCATATCATAATGTAGTTCATAGTGATAGTGACATATATGCAAACAGCACTTGATGAGCTTCCCATGGCTCCCTCCCACTCCTCCCCTTCCCCATACAAGATATTCAGATTGGCATTGGTATTCTCACTTATGTACATAATGTCAGTGGAAGTGATTCCTTCATTAGTTCTCCCTTTTCCCCCTCCCTACCCTAACCACCCACCCATGCCACCTCCCTTGCTCCACTAGAGTTTCTCTTCCATTATCTAAACTCCTTCTTGTATCCCAGTTACTCCCTATCTTCTGCATATGAAAGAAAAAATATTACCTTTCACCTTCTGGGACTGGCTAATCCCACTTAACATAATGTTCTCCAGGTCCATCCATTTTCCTGCCAGTGACATAATTTTGTTTTTCTTTATTGCCGAGTAGAATTCCATTGTGTGCATATTCCATAATTTTGTAATCTGCTCATCTGTTGATGGGTTTGTTCCATAATTTGGCTATTATGAATTGTGCTGCCATAAACATGGATATGCATTTTATATTTACTTTAGTATTTTGTTGGATATTCTAAATCTTTTGTAACATGAAGGAAAACATTCAATATTTTTTGTCTAATATTCTTACAAAATGATTCTCCATAGTCATTATATATATATGTACATATGTACATATATAAATATAAGAAATGAATTCAGTTGTTCAGTAAATAAACACAATAGAAAAATCATTAAATGATAATTCATGTCAGGTTTATTGGATGTGCAAAACTGCATTGAGATTCCATCTAACTCCAGTTAGAATCTTATTTCATCAAGAATATAAATAATAATAAATTCTGGGATGTGGAAGAAAAGGATCATTTATATACTATTGTTGAGATTACAAATTAGTACAACCACTGTGGAGATCCATATGGAACCTCCTCAAAAGACTAAGAATGGAACCACCATATGATCCAGCTCTATCGCTCCTCGGTATCTTCTGAAAATACTGAAAAGTCAAAATAGTATAGGGATGCACACGTACACAAATTTATACCAGCACAATTCACAATAGCCAAGCTATGGAACCAACCTTGGTGTCCATCAACAGATGAATGGATAAAGAAAATGGAGTTTTACTCAGCCCTGAAGAACAAACTTATGTCATTTTCAGGAAAATGGAGGGAACTAGAGAACATCATACTAAGTGAGATCAGCCAGACTCAGAAAACCAAAAGCCACGTGTCTTCTCTCATATGTGGAAGCTAGAGAGAACACAGGAAAGGAAAGGGAGTTCCGTTAAATGAGGAGAGACCAGTAGAATGGTGGAGCGGATTGAAGGAGGGAGGTGGGAATGCGGAAAAAAGAGGCTAGAGAAAAGAAACAGACAAAATAATGTTATGTTCATTTATTAATCTATCACTATCAATCACACTAGCATGTGAAGGAGAGAGGAGGTAGGAGGGGGTGGGTTCAGAAGAGAAACACACCAAGAGGTGTGTGCATGTATGAATACATCACTTCGAATCTTACTACAATGTATAACTACCAGGCACCAATAAAAATTTAAAAACTAAAGAAAAACAAGCAGTATTCTAGAACTCTTAATTAAAGTATATGCTTAATAATTACTTTTTCTTTTCTATTTTTGGTTGCTAAAGACTTGCAATTGAGATAAATCTTCTGGAAAATTCCTGTGTTGGTTTTCATTAAAGAATCTTGACCATGTGTCCATTTTTTGCATGGAAATAGAGCATGTAGAAAATGTTTATGATATTTCAGAGAATCATCACAGGAGACAATCAATCCTTACAAGTGATATTAATTATATTGATATTGAGTTGATAACTCAATTTACAACTGATATTAATTTCTTTTTTTTTTTTTTTTGCGGTACCGGGGATTGAACCCAGGGGCGTTCTACCTCCGCGCTACACCCCCAGCCCTATTTTTTTATACTTTATTTTGAAACCGGGTCTCACGAAGTTGCGGAGGGCCTCACTAAGTAGAGAGAGAGAGAGAGGCAGGGAGAGAGAGAGAGAGAGAGAGAGAGAGCTGAGGCTGGCCGTGAACCCGGATCCTCTGGTCTCCGCCTCCCAAAGTACTGGGATTACAAGCGTGCGCCACCACGCCCGGCGATATTAATTTCTTTTAAAATGGTATTTTAGCCAGGTGTGGTGGCGCACACTTGAAATTCCAGTACTTTGGAGGCTGAAACAGGAGGATTGCAGGTTTGAGGACAACCTCAGGAAATAGTGAGACTCATTAACCTAGCGAGACCCTGTTTCAAAACAAAAGTAAAGTAGGACTGGGGTGTAGCTTGGAGGTAGAATGCCCCTGGGTTTAACGCCCAGTGCCATAAATAAATGAATAAATAAATAAATAAATAAATATAAATAAATAAAATGGAATTTTAAGGCACTTTTTCAACACACTGCAATAAATTTTTCCATAGACTATTTTAAATATAATAATAGATATCTTTTCCATCATAAGGAAATTTTCAGAGACAGACCCTAAAATACTTTCTAATGTGATTTTTTAAAAAAATTCATGTTAACAACATGAAAAATGAGACCAGGAGCGGTGGCACATGCCTGTAATTTTTTTACTTAGGAGGCTGAGACAGGAGGATTCAAGGCCAGCCTCAGCAATTTAGCAAGACTTTTGGCAACTTAGTGAGGCCCTGTTTCAAAATAAAAACTAAAAAGGTCCTGAAGTATAACTCAGTGGTAGAATGAGTACAATAAATAAATAAATAAAAATTCATAAAGTAAAAATCAAAGAGTTCATGAACATGTTTTCACTTTCAAAACTCACAGACTAGTGCAAATATATTTTCAAGGAAATTACTTTATTATTTAAAAAATGATCTATGTCCATAAATAAATGTATAAAAAAGCCAAAAATTCCACAGTGCCTTGCTACCCAGCAATGAGCACTGTGCCAAAAAGAGAATAGGCCCTATGGGCAGAAATAATTTTATAATAATAGATTACTATTAGAAATGGTATGCTTTATATTAAATCATGAGTTATGATTTTCTTAACAGGAAACAAAATTTAAAAAATCTAATTTTGGAAAAAATAGGCTTTTAAGTTCTAATTCTTCAGAGACCTCTAGGTTGAGGAAACCATTTCATTAAAATTATGATTTAGAGGTTATCTTTGAATTTCAGTTTTTGATATTATGAAATTATTTAACTTTTTCCTATGAATTGTTGTGAGGTAGCATCCTAGTCAAGACCAATCAGACCACCAAAGGCGTTTATGGAGAGTCTTTATTACAGGCCAACCGGGACTGCACAGAGCATAAGACCCAAGTGCAGCGCCCAGCTGCCTCAGAGCCCTCCTTATACACAGGAGAGCCACAAGCCAGGGGTGTATAGTTTGGCTTCCCATAGCAGGTTCCCATGGCAGGGGTCCCAACGGTTACTTCCCGCAGTAGAGCAAGCAAGCATAACCAGCATACAAAAGCGAGAACATACGCTGTTAGCAATGACAATGCAACAATAACAGTAACACATAGTTGTTACCCATTACCCTGCCAACATCCTGGTTTGATTTTTCCATGGCCAACTTCCCTGTTTTAGGGCCAGGTTTGAGGTCATGCTGGGTAACAATATGGAGTCACTCTAGCTAACAAGTTACTCTGGCTAACGAGCTCTAACTATGCATCATCACAGAATGATGGTTTAAATAGCTTGCATACACTTTGTCCTTTCTTCTTGCTCAGTTCTTTACATTGTAACTATACTATCTCAGAGTTTATACCATTTACCTATTGTATAGATATTCAGTTGGCTTTATATGTTCACCTTGTTTCATTGATAATCAATCTATAAACCAAAATACTTCTTACTCTCAGTAATTTATTTTGATTAATGAGTTGGTGGATTTAATCATACAAATGTTTTGTACCAGAAAGTGTTTAAGGATATAGTATCTTCCCAGAATCATCTCTTCTTTGTAAAACAAAACAAAACTCTACCAGTTTCCTTAAAATGAGAATACAAATGTGACTACATATGGAATTCTCTAATCACACATTTTTATTAAATATAATAGATAACACTGCACTGTCTTCCGGCATTGACTGTTACTCTGATAAAATATGACTTTAGCCTAGACCAATGCTTGTTTCGGTTACATGAGAAAACTATTCCTCCATCTTCTTATCTAATTATATTTACTTATTCTTATTTTTAATTGACAGATAACAATTATACATACATATTGGGTACCATATGATATTCTGATACATGTATACATTGTGTAATGTTCCAATCAGACTAAGCATATTTTTCTCCTCTAACATTTCCTATTTCTTTATGGTGAAAACACCCCAAATTCTTTCTTTGTGGTGTTTTATTGTTCTCTATAGTCACTTTGTTCTGCAATAGCACAGCTGAACTTAACTTTCTATTAACTCTAACCCTTTGGCCCTCCTACTCTCCCTGCCTCTGATAACCACTCTTCTACCACTCTTCTACCCCCAACTTCTACAAGATCAGCCTTTTCAGATTTCACAGAGGAGTGAGATTGTGGTGAATTGTCTTTCTTGTGAGTTTCCTTCTCAATGTGTATTTTCTTAATAAGAATGTATCATGGCAGTTATCAGTCTGTGCAAACTCTCCAGGCACTCCAGTTTGTTTTTGATATATAATTTACTATTGGTTGCCAAATATACTAATAGATGAAGTCATCCCATTGTTTTAAATACACCATTCAATACTGCATTTCAAAATAAATTTCTTTTTTTGAATTATTGGTTTGCTCTTTAGTGAGACTAATTTTCTTTAAGTCCGCTATCTTTTTCCTCCTTATCTGTCACCTTCTTGCTCATTCCCTTAATTGACTTGCCTTCTAGCCATGTCAGGTTTATCTTACCAATGGCCATTGCGTTTTTAGCAGTTTATTCCATCCCATCCTGTGTCTTTAATTATTTTGTTAAGGTACTGTTTTGGTTTTTACTTTGCTTCCTTAATTCTGCTGTCTCCATGATGCTCTCTGTGTGTTTTTTTTTTCATTAATATTGCTTAAAGTGAAGTTTATTTTAAGTAATATGCTTTCTTTCAGCTCATAGTCAATAGATTTGATCTAAATATATCAATGTCACAGAGTTTGAACTAATGAGTTCTCTCTCATCCTTTGACTGCTGTGATTGTGATGTGATTTGACTTTTGCATTTCTTCAACCTATGTTGGTTTGGTCAGCACTTGTGGCCCATCATCTGCCTCCTTGATTTTTTTTTTACCCCAAATTGGAATTTAGTAATAAGGACTTTATTCTTCTTTAAAAATTAATTCTTAACATAATTTGCTTCTGCACAATAAGCACGATGATTTCGACCATTCCTGTTTAGCTGCTGCTGATGAATTTGGGGACATTTTTAAAATCTAATTTTGGTTGTCTTCTGAATGAGCTAAGTTTTCCATTCCACTTTGTTGTTTTTGTGGATTGACTATTTGTTCCTCTGCATCCTTTTCTTCCTAGAAACGCCCTCTCATATCTCCCAAGTAATTATTTTTTAACCTTCCTGATAGCAATAAATGTTGCAATTTTATAAAATTCTTTAGACTGCATCTTTGAATGGATGGATGAGTCATGAAACATATTTGCTCTTTCTTGCCAAAATCTTTTCAAGATTTGCTGTATAACATAATTGCATATATTTTAGTAGCATTTCCAGATTTTTTATAAAGATAAGCTGCTTCTGATTAATATCCTCGCTCATTTTTATAAGTATTTAGGAATATATAATTCTTCTAGTTGTATTTTATATGATGTTGCAGATAAAAGCCATTGCTGTGTTTCTCTTTTAGGGTTTCTGCCTGTATTTTTAAAAATGTAATGGTAGTCACCTCAAGCATTGAAATAAATTGCTGTAGACAGTATATTTATAACATCTCAAGTTTCCAACCCAAAGTGTTATTGTACAGTTCCCAGTTTTATTCTGTGAATGTGAAAAATTAATCTAAGTGTGTAAAATCCAACCACATGGATATTATAACTCATCGTTTTCCTTCTATTGAGATAGTCACCATTTATACACCAAATAGAACATAACATCCAAGACATATAAATAATATAAATAGATGACAAAGCTATGACTATATACATCAGTATAGGTATAAGTATATGCTATTTTTCCTGCCTAAAATCCCACCTATTTTTTAAATCTTGCCTAAAATGCACTATAATTCAGAGCAGAATGTTCCACACTTTTACATCTAACTATTCCATTATTCTTTATAAATCACTTGAAAAAGCAGGAAACCAAAGAAAGTGGCTTCAATATTGGTTCAAAATACTGATGATGAAAATGACTACAAAAATGGAAATATGAAGCTGAATTGACAAAAAGTAACTAAAATATAGGATATCCAATAATTCAAATTGTTTCTTACTAAAACACAACCATTTGTATGATTCTGCTTCTATTTACACATGTAAGAAATATGCACACCTAAGTATTAATACTTTCTATACTTCAAGTGATATTTAATATTAGCATCATGTTTTTAGCACTTTATTTTTTATCTTCTCTAATTAATGAGGGTGGAAATATACAAATGGAATTTAAAAGTAGATTCTACTGAGTTTTCTTTTGGGGGGGCTTATAAATTCTAATTACAAGTTTGAAACATAAGATCATATTAACTTTAAAAAATAAGATCATATTATCTTTAAAAAATAAGTGCCATGAAAGATTAATAAATGTAAAGAGACACTTTCATTTCTTTTCTTTGGAATTCACTGTCTTTCAATTTAATGTAAATTTTAGTGAACATATTCCTTGCTTTGTATCTTAAAACCATCTCTCCAAATAGAAAATGACTTTTGAAAAATTACCTTTTGATATATTTTCTTTCCCAAGCTACTTCAATTTAGAGCTCTAGAATTACACATTGAGCATTTAGTTAATATCTGTCACTTTTATTAATTTACTGCATGTCACATATGTTTCTGAATTTTGCTTAACACAAAATAAATTATGTAAACAAAGAATGAAAAGTTAAAATTTCATGAAATGATAAATTGAGTCTCTACATTCCCTAAAAATATTTTTCAAAACCCTGTTATGATCCAGTCAGTGTGCAGAACATGAATGCCAAACCCAAATGCTTAGTAATTACAGGTAAATCAAGTACAATATAGATATAACTCAAAAGAGTTTGATAAGTATGATGTGGAAGTTATGATACTAAGACTGACAAATGAAAACCTCGTTTCCAGTTGGGAATTGCTTCATGAAAGAACTCAGCACTGATCATCGATAAATTTGGATGACAGAAAAAGGGGAAGGGATTCCAAGGGGTGTACAAACTGATCCCCAAGAATCTGTAGGGTTTCTGATGGTGGTTCTAAAGCATTCTGAGCATCATGGGGGAGATTAACAGTAACACTTCAAATGAATGGACCCTTTCAAGAAAATCTCCTCATAGTTGCTCAAGTCAAATATTGTTGGAACTTTGATTATAAGTCAGGTCCTTTGATGACCAGAATTAAGAGCTTAATCTTGAATTTCAGTATCTTGACTTATATTTATATTACTATTCATTCATATTTTCATCCATCCATTCATTCATTCACTCATGAAACATCTACTGGGTGCTTAAGATAGGCCAGGCACTTGTTACATTCTGGGAACACAGCCATAAATAAATATTTTACCTTATATGCCTTATATTCCTTTATATTCGAATTAGAAAGTGATAAACACTATAAAGCAAAAGCCAATGTTTTCTGTTAGCAAAATATAAGAAGGAAGCAAGGTAGAGAGTGCTGGGGAGGAGAGAGGTAATAGGATATTTAAATGCAAATGTCAGAGAAAACCTTCATAAGAACTTGTTATCTTAAGCCAAGGCTTGAAAGAGATAAAGGAGTTACCCAAGTAGACATCTTGGGGAAAAACATTCTCTGTAGAAGGAAATTCCATTTGATTCAAAATCTCTAAAAAGAGGATATATCTGTCATGCTTAAGAACTGGCCGGGGAGGTCAGTGGGACTCGGTCAGAGGGAGTCCGGATAAGGGGTAGCAGGAGATCAGGTCAGAGAGATATTGAGGATGGAAAGATGTGTGCCTTGTGGGCAGTTTTAATGGTTTTGGTTTTGACACTAAAAAAGATAAGGGATCTTGGAACCTTCATTGTAGGTGAGTAACATAATCTGAGTTTTTAAAGTACCAGTCTGAGACGGGCATGGTGGCACATGCCTGGAATTCCAGTACTTAGGAGGCTGAGACAGAAGGATCGCAGGTTTGCAGCCAGCCTCAGCAACTTACCTAGGCCCTCTGCAACTTAGGGAGACCCTGTTTCAAAATAAAAAATAAAATAGGGCTGTGGTGTAACTCAGAGTTAGAATGTCCATGGGTTCAATTCTCAGTAACACACACACACACACACACACACACACACACACACACACACACAATATGCAGGATGCAAGACAAAGAATAAAAAATATTGTCTTCAACTAAGGAATCTAGGCCAACAAGATCATGAAAAAATAGTATGCCATACATTAATGTGCAGTTATATCTTGAATAGTATATATAATTCCAATTCTGTAACAAAAGCATGCACAGTCAGATTCAAATGTTTGACATTCATTCTATTGAGTCTAGCAGTCAATTTTAAAATAGATGAGAAAAAGTAGGAACTATTTTTGCCTTGGACAAAGATTTTGATAAAATGTACCATAGCTATTCACTTGTGATGCTATCTTAACTCTTTAGGCAAATAACCCTGTAGTTTTTTCCATGTTATTTCTCATCAGGACCCCCCCCCCAAAGTTAAATGCCTATGACTCATTTCATTTATTTATTTATTTATTTTGGCTCTTGCGTTTAAAAGAAGTATCTGGATTCTTTGGGAGTTTGGAGGATGGTTTTATTCTACTTAAATCACCTCATAACTTCTGACATAAAAATTCTTCCTCTGTTCCTCTGTCAGCTCATTCAAATATCAGGTTTTCTAGCAATTTTTTCACATTAGTATCTAATATGGATTTTTTTTTTTTTTTGCGGTACTGGGGATTGAACCCAGGGGCGTTCTACCTCCGCGCTACACCCCAGGCCCTATTTTTTATACTTTATTTTGAAACCGGGTCTCACGAAGTTGCGGAGGGCCTCACTAAGTAGAGAGAGACAGAGAGATAATATGGATTTTTAAAATACCAGTTATATTGATTGGATATACTTTTGCGCATAGTTGATACTTTAGTAAATGGGACAAGAAGAATTCAAGTTTCAATCCTCATTGCTATGTGAACCTACCATTGTCTTTCCCTGGTACTTCTCATTTTTAGACAGATTCCTGGAAAGTTATATTATTATATGCTCAACAGTCATAGAATACTTCTCAACGAATAAACCCTCTAAGTTGCTACATTAGTCAGCCTTTCTTCACTGTGACAAAATATCTGAGATAAATAACTTATAAGAAGGAAAGACTATTTTGGCTCATGATTTTGGAGTTTTCAGTCCTTGGTCCATTGGCTCTGTTGTTTTGGGGCTCTGATGAAGCAAAAACATCATGGTGGGGAGTGTGTGGTAGAGCACAACTGCTCACCTTATGGCAACTGGGGAGCAAAGCGAGAGAGAGGAGGGGTTGAGGTCCCAATGCCCCTCAAGAGCACACCTCCAATCCTCATAGTTCCCTCCACTAGGCAGCACCTCCTAAAGGTTCCACCACCTCCTCAGAGTGCCACAGGCCGGCAACCGAGCATTTACCACATGTGCCTTTGTGGACATTGAAGATCCAAACCAAAATACTTGCACTATTTTATTTCATTTTATTACAGTGCTCAGAGGGATGAAGGAGAGAAAACAACCTCACAGGTGGTCTATCACTTGAAAATTGGGCTGTATCACTACTGGTGCCCGTAGGTCTCACCGGGCTCTTTTCCATAGGAGTATAACATACTATTTTGAAGAAGATTATTATTATAGATACATATAGAATAAGATATAAATAAATCATATCTACTAATTCAACTTTATGGAAATACTTATGTAGTCCCAAACATAATTTTATCCCAAAATATTAATGAATCTCTCCTAAACAATATACTTTGCTAGATACATTACGGATATGCACACTGGTATATAGGGGAAAGGATGTCTTCATTTAAAGTATGTGCATCTTTTGGTGACATAATTGCTTTCAATATGATTGATTTCAAGCTCTTAACTTATATTCATTAAATGCTGAGTTTAAAAGAGATGATAGAGTCATGCCTGGAAAGCTGGTTCAAGATGTGGATCTTCCTGTCCATCATATGGATGACAACACATTAGGAGACATAAAACATTGACAGGAATAGACTCTACCAAAACATTGCCAGGTAGTATATGATGGATAATAAGAGGGTTGTGGAAAACAATTTCAGTATTTTAAAAGGGAAGGCTTGAATTTTTGTCTGACTTACCATCTTTGAAACAGCAAAGAGTATTTTACTATTCTTTGCTTAAATTACTTTTCCCTTCCGTAATTTCCAGCATGTTGCTGACTTGCCACAACGTATGGGTGTTTCTTTTCACTCGGACAATCTTTTCAATTTAAAATTGCTTTTCCCCATGAAGTAGTGTTTCTTATTTTTATTTCCATTTAACCATAGGGAGTTATAAATTGACACTTTACTGTTTGTCAATAAGAGCTCTATAAACCAGTCTACTACTAGGAAAGATAGGGGACAGAGGCCTGAGATTGATTTTAGTTAGTATTTAGTTAGAATGATCACAGAGAACATTTTTTGACAAAAAAAGCCCATTTCAAAACGCTAAAAAAAAAGCAAAAGACTTCAAGTCTTTTTCTACCTAAAAGTAGCTGCCAGTTTTCAAAGAGCATCAGCAATGTAGCTCTATGGTTTTCCTATTTTCTGTGGCAGAAGAGAAGCCATAATATTTATCCTGTCTAACATGACCCAGTTTGATCCATCTGCTTCCCTGCCTAAATCTCTTTCAGAAATTCTCTGTAGAATTTACTGCTACCTTGGATTCACATTGAATTATACATAAGAACATTTTGTCTCTACATGTCTGCTCCCATGTCATGAGACAAAGAAAAAAAAACATAAAGAAAAAAAAGTTTTCGGCAGTGTACATGAAGGTTAATATTTGACCGATTTTATTTTATATTTTCTAAACATTCTAATTGAACATACTTTTTATGGTGGATGATTTGATCTCTTGTCCATGGCTTCTTTGATGACTGATACTTTAAAAGTTTATGCAACTCAACCTCACTCAAGAAGGAAAACAAAATATTGTTGTACATTTTGATCTGCTCTGGATTGAGAAACATGCAATATATTTTTAAATTTGGTTCTGCCACTATACACTATCAGAGACGAATGCCTTTGCATGACCAAGTTTTCATATCCTTTTTAGTATGCTGATAATCCAGGCTGTCTGCTTATCATCCCTCCAACTTGTCTAGGCCACCAAAGATCAATGGGAACTTGAAATTAACTGCAGGTAGCTATTCCAAAAGAATATTGCTGCAGATGTAAAAATGTGCATGTGGTTATGAAAAGGAAAAGTCAATTCCACTGAATTATACCACACATACGGCTCTTAAAATTGCTTTATCAATATATGATATGTGACAATAATAAGTAAAATAAACAAGGAGCAGTCTCCCTTTCTCTACGTCTTGTCATTTGATATTAGTTATAATGAAAATACTTTGATTCAGTACATCCTGTAGAGAATAGGGAAAACATTTCCCCATAGGTTTTGTTGTGCAGTGTTTATTAAAGAGACACTGGATAGATGCATTTTTTTCTCTAAGACATTGATTTCACTATTATTGTACTTCAGCAAGTGGGATTTATATAGCAGTGTTTTCATCTGTATAGTTCCAGGAAGGGGAAGCTTGATGAAAGATTTAAGTATTTATTGAGAAAGACTAAAGACATATTTTATGGCTTGTTAGGAAAAAAAACAATGTATTAATATAATAAAATACTGTTTATTTCTGAGATGCCAAAGAAAATGGAAAACATGTTTTATAGTGCAATATTTTAATCTTTTAAGAAATACTTGGTGATATTTTATATATAAATCAGAATCAAGAATTTGTTACTTCATCATATCTTATCTGAAATAAAAAATTATGAAGTCAAAGAGCTAATTTAAACTCCATATAAATTTAAAATAATATAAAAATAAGTATACTAAATGGATATATAGAAAATACAAAGAAATACTAAAATAGAGTGCAGTGAAAGAAAAATGCATTTGATGTGAATGTAGAATAGAGCCCAAAAGATCATATCTGTCACTTAGTAAGTACCCAGAACCACACTTTATAAAGTCTACACTACTGAACTTGGTAGCTATCTATAACTAACAATAGCAATGATGATTTTAATTTGTGAAAAATAATACAAGATGGCTAGTAAATTAAGAGTCTGTGTATTAGCTTTTAACCATCACGTGAAGCACTTATAATGATAAAGAGAAAGTATATAACTTAAGCAACCTTTAGAACAAAATAGTAAAATGTTCAGAAATATTGGGCATATACGCATATTAACTGACTTCCAACTTCACGGATATTTAAATTTTTTGAGAGGCAAACAAATATAAACAGATAGCAAAATCATCTTAAATCCTTTGTGGGATTATATGGGTTAAAGGAAGAGGGAAATTAATATGGCAGTGAGAAGCTCTTGTTCCATTCTTTGTGCTATGAAAATTTCTGTCCACCCCGTCCTTTCTTGCTCCTTCAAAAAAAAAAAAATTGGAGTGCTTTACAGATTGGACAGATGTTCAAATTCTAGAACACAATTTACCACTGAAATTAGTTTCTGTGCATAAAAAGTGTGTGTGTGTGTGTGTGTGTGTGTGTGTGTGTGTGTGCACTGTATACAGTCTTTCTCTTTGCACATAGGCCCCAGTGAGCTTATAACAAATTTGGATGTTTGCCTGTTCATTCAGCCAGATAATACAAATAATATCAAGTTTCCAAGAACAGGATTTGAGATCATGTATGATCAATTACTTAAATAATGATGCGAACTTGTGTTCTCCAAATAGTATTTTTCAGAACTTAGACAAAAGAGTATTAGCAAATCACCAGACAATAAAAAACAACACTTTATTCTTTGTTGTTATTTTATTAATAAATTTACAGACGTGGAAACATTAGCACCACGGGTTCTAGGCAATTTAAGTCAGATTGGCAATATCCTCAGATTGCAACAAAATTCTTTCTTTTCCTACTTCAGGCACTAACTTATCCACGTGTCAGCAAAGATAGCTCACACATTAGCACATAGGGCTCAAGATTCAGTCACACCAAGGAACATCAGGAACTTAGTTTCAGAGAATTTCCCAAGAGTCAGGAGGAGTTTACATCCTCCTCGTATCATGTCTTACATTTTTACATTAACAGTGGATGCAGCTTGGATTGCTGCAACCTAACAGCTCATTAAGATGAAGATAAAGACAAGTGTGAACAGTAAGTGGTAGAATAATGACCAAGCAGTTAGAATTCTGTTGACAATGTGTTAGCATCTCATCCTGAAGCTCAGAGCCCTGGTGGTGGTGAAAATTTAGGGTCTAGGAATCATTTCTGGATCATCTTACATGTGAAAAAAAAAATGTGTGGATAGAAAGCATCTCATGCATTCATTTTACAGAGAAGAAATGGCAAAAGTGATAGCGTCACATATGGTGTCCTTGCATATGGTAGATGGTTACCGCTTTGATACTGCCTCCTGTGAAAACATATGCAACGGAGTGACACAACAGAGTGCACACACAGGGTGGCCAGGAGCAAAAGTGGAACCGGTCTTATGTAAATAGCATTGCACATTAGCAGCTACAGGGATGGGATTTTAGCTCCTTTGGTCAGACTAAGTTGTGCAGATTTCCGACCTTCTCTCTGCCAGAGGTCAAGAGAGATGCAAAGCAAACCAATAAGCCCAGTTTTGGCAGGTGAGATCAGAGCTAGTTATAAAATATGGTTGATGGACCTCTGAAGGGAAAATGAACTTTATTTATCTTAAAATTATGCAGAGTGAAGCGAATATTTTATAGATTCTCGTATTTCAGCTTTTCATTAGATGTACAACCACTTATTTTACTATGAGAACAGAATATATAAATAGCATGTAAATACTACATATACATATAGAAGATGAGATATTGATGGGAAATACTTATCATTTAATAGAAATCAAAATTAAGATTAGTTTTCCCTCTATTTTCTTTCTCTTTTTTTTTGCGGTACTGGGGATGGAGCCCAGGGGCGTTCTACCTCCGCGCTACACCCCTGGCCCTATTTTTTATACTTTATTTTAAAACCGGGTCTCACGAAGTTGCGGAGGGCCTCACTAAGTAAAGAGAGAGAGAGAGAGAGACAGGGAGGGTGGGGGAGAGAGAGAGAGAGAGAGAGAGAGAGAGAGAGAGAGAGCTGAGGCTGGCCGCCAACCCGGATCCTCCGGTGTTCGCCTCCCAAAGTCCTGGGATTACAAGCGTGCGCCACCACGCCCGGCTCCTCTGTTCTCAAATGTTAAAAGGTTCTTCAATTGTGCTAGCCATTTTAACATTTCCTTTAGAACCTAATCAAACAACAAGTCAACATATGTCTTCTATTGGGGAAAAAATTGACATACCAGGTACAATATAAAGAATGAAAAAGTCATTTTACCATTTGGAGACATATTTCAGTGTGATCCATTTTAAATATGGCAACTACTCATTTCTATTCCTTATGTCTCAACTTCATCTGAATTAATATGGTCATTATTATTAATAAAATCCGTAAATAGCAATGGAGTCAGCACAGAATACTGCCATCACTTTTATGGATTCTTTTAGTAGAATGTTATTTATCACTAAAATGCAGTCATACAAAAACTAAATATATAAAATATATAAAAATGAGGCTTTTTAATGAAGCAAGCCCCAAAATCTGTACACTCAACCTCTCCCTCTCCATGAAATTGTTGGTGGGAAAACTACTGTCATCTTCCAGTGATTGGAAGTAACGGGTTCTGGCCACCTCTCTGCCATTCAAAAAGAAGGTGCTTTCTGTACAACCTCAGACTCCTCATTGGTAAACTGTTCCTAGAGGGTGACGGAGAAGAGGTCATCGAATGAGCAAATCAGATATTTTGATGAAAGAATGTTCTAAACTGTTTAAATATTATTTTTTATCATTGCATTGAAATGTTGTGAACAACAACAAAAATTCTTCCCTCCCTGTGTATTTCTTCCAAATCCTTAGAATGTGGCATAGAAATAAAATATTAGCTGGGTTAGGAGCGTTTCCTATATTTAGTACCAATTTTACCGAGTAGTCCATAGAGAGATAGAGATTATCATTGTCATACGAATTACAAATTAATGCTTTTGTCTTAGACTACACTGAGAAGTATATATAAATAAATATCTTGTAATCCCAGTACTTTGGGAGGAGGAGACCGGAGGATCCGGGTTCGCAGCCAGCCTCAGCTCTCTCTCTCTCTCTCTCTCTCTCTCCCTGTCTCTCTCTCTACCTAGTGAGGCCCTCCACAACTTCGTGAGACCCGGTTTCAAAATAAAGTATAAAAAAATAGGGCCGGGGGTGTAGCGCGGAGGTAGAACGCCCCTGGGTTCAATCCCTGGTACCTCAAAAAAAATAAATAAATATAATATAAATAACATAGTATAAACAATATATAACTATAAATAACAATATGCATAATAAAAATATAGATAATAAATATATGTAGAAATGTGATTATGCAGGGACACAATTTTAGAGTGAAATGTATGCTAATACAATAAAAGGAATATAAAAAATCTTACTCTGTTTTCTCAGAGGCAATCCAGCAAAATCTTATGTAGTCATATTTTTCTAGTAATAAGATAAAAGAAGGTTGATAACTGTTATTATTGATATTGTCCTAAATGCTTATTCCTGTAGATGAGAAACAGTTTCATTAAAAAAAAATCCCACTGCCTTTGTGCCCTATGTAAGAACCATATGTAGAGGTGCATGCCTATAGTCCCAGTACTTGGGAGGCTGAGACAAGAGGATCACAGGTTCTAGGTCAGCCTCAGCAACTTAGTGGGACCCTGTTTCAAGATAAAAAAAAATAAAAAGGCTAGGGGTGTATCTTGAAGGTAGAATGCCACTGGACTCAATCTCCAGTACCAAAAGAAGGAAAAAAATAAGAACCATATGTAGTGAAGAAGATAAGATATACATTTATAGCACCAACTGAAACAATGTCTACTGAAGTCTTTGTGACTGAATAGAATACAGTTGAAGCATTGATCTTGGCTTAAGTGACTCTTCTGAAAACCCATATTGGAGGCATGTTTAATGATGATTTATACAACTGAGGTGACAGTATAGTCCATATTGATGAACATACAATATTCTTGTCTCTCATTCTATGCTCAATCTCATTTGCACATGATCCAGGCTGAATTTCTTAAAATCGACAGGGAGTTGTCAGTGAGTGGCCAGGAAATGACTACTTTGAAATAATTTGATCTCTCAGTTTTACATCAATTGGCTACTGTACTTTTCATTTTCTTTACTCCAGTGCTTTTCCTGACATTAGGGGTGACTGACAGATGTTCCTCCTTAACCTCATAAGAATATTCTATTACATTTTATGAAAGCGGCTCTTGTAGAGCCCACTTGTCCTCATTGTTATTCACAAATCCTGCTGGGAATGCAATCTCACACTAACTGTTCTCTCCCCCTGAATCTTAGGAATATGTCACATAATCACATTAGGATCATAGAGCCAGGAGATGCGCAATAGTAATAAATTGGAAGTTACTTTCAAAAGAGTGTTGATAAACACTAGTTTTCCTGGGCATTAACTCTGTATTCTTTAGCCTGTGAGGCAAATATTGATATAACCCCTGGCAGAGGTTGGTAGATTTGAACAGATAAGCAAGACTTCTAGAGAATGCAATATCTGATTCTGCTGACCCTATTTGAAAGAACTTGCTTACTTCATGCTATGAACAATGTGTTAGATCTTTCTTTTTTATTTTCCTATCAGAGGTGTCTGACATGTTTTCACTGGCTAGCATCTTTTCTTGGACATTATAAATGTCATGCTTTCTTTGATCAAAAGATGTCTGTGATGAGCTTTACATACAAAATAGTCTATAAAGCACTTATGAAATCACCCAAACTTTGATGCTGACACCAATAGTATTCTCACTGTGCTATTTGATTACACATTAAAAGTAAATATCAGAAAAATTGGCTGATGGGATCGGCCAGAAGTATAGGTTCACTAACTCTACACTGTATCATACATGATGATCTCCAGGATGAAAGTTTATTAAAACAAAGAAATCGAACCCACAAACAATTAGGAGAAAAACACACTTGAATTGAGGCAGGACACAGGACCTGGGAACAGGAAGGGTTAAAAGAGGCCATCTGTATACAGAACAAAAGCAGGGAAAGTTAATTAGATATAAAGGTAACAATGAGCAGGCAAGGACTATGGAATCAAAACAAAACTTCAGTCCTGTCTGTGGGCTGCATTCTGAGGACAATCTGTGTAAACAAGAATGGGGAGAGATGAGCAGCTGAGTGGGGCCAGGAGAGTAGAGTCCACCAGCCCATGAGATAATGATTCACATCAAGGATTGAAACTGGTCAAAAGACATTGGATCCCCAAGACCCAATTCTGACCAATTATAAAAGAGCAGGTGGGGAATCTCGATAAGGTATTAAAGCTCACCTCCCAAGAACTTCAGCAACTATTTTCTTTCAGGGACCCCTCCACACCCATCGGGGAGGTATTTTTGTTTTCTAACTTTCCTTGGCTTACAAATTAACTTCCACATTTCTATTGCTTTCATTACTCCTTGGACTTCATCCAAATCTACTGGACAAGAACTCAATAACAGGAGGCACCCCACATCATTTTGGCATCCTGGATGGGACAAGGAGGGAAGGGAACAAGTGAAGAAAGAATTTTGTTACAGAATTAGCTCCCTCTGTTCATTTTTCTTGGAGAGAGAGTAACACTATCTTTCGATGTAACAGGGAAAGCAGATTGACAGATCAATGTCTTCACATGCTCAAAGTCATTTGACTTTGGTCATCATGTTAGTTAATTTTCACGATGCAACAAACTGTTCTAAAACTTAGTGCTTCGGTGTGACAATTTATTTTCTTTGGATTCTGTGGATCAGCTACTTGGACTCAGCTCAGTTGAGAAGGCATAACTGTGCTTCATGCAGTGTTAGTTGGTTTTATTTTCTGTCCTCAGGCTTGTGATCAGCTATCAATAGAAAGTATAAATAGGCTTTTCAATGGCTAGCGTGTCTTTTGGTGGGATGGTGGCTACCAATGGTAACAGAGTTCAGTGGGCATGTCATGTCCCACTCATCATGTAGCATGCCAGTCCAGGTGTGATCACAGGGGGTGGCCAAGATGTTCTCATGTACAGCAAGTGAGAACCATTCCCCAGTGTTTACACATTAGTTAATCCTCTTCTTGTGACATGTTTGGTATTAACTCATTGGCCAAAGCAAGTCACATGGTCAAGAACCTGATTCATAGACTAGAGGAACAGACTCCACTGGCGAATGGGAACAGCTCCAATTCACACTGCAGAAAGGTATTCACACAGAGATGTGAAAAGCAAGTGGCCATTTTTGCAATTGGCCACAGCTAACGTTCTGAGTTCTGAACTAGAGTGACCAGTCCAACTGCATGGATTTGGGTCCTGGTGCTATCACATACTATCTATTTGACCTTGGGCCTGTTCCTAAACCTTTCTGTGCTGAAATTCCCTGGTATACTAAAATATATGCTTTTATAATATCTCCCCATTAAAGAAAGCTTTAAAGTTTAAATAGGTTTCCTTCTTGTAATTCTTTGAAGAGTGCTTGGCATGTAGAAAAAAATTCAGTAAATGCTAATTATTATTATCTTAGCAATAAAAATAACCAATATGTTTTACCTTTAAAGATTGGAAGCTGGGCATTGAAGTTTTATTTTGATTTCCATAGTCCTTGCCTGCTCACAAAATAAAGAAGGAAAGAAAATGGGATGTGTATTTTTATCGAATAGTCTGTTCCTTTTTATATACATATTTGGGTCTTTTGCTCCATCACAATTTTATTTTCTATATTCAAATTTGTTGTTAATTATGATCTTCATTGCCAGGTGTGGTGGCTCACACTTGTAATCCCAGTACTTGGGAGGCTGAGATGGGAGGAACGCAGGTTCACAGCCAGCCTCAGCAACTTAGTGAGACCCTGTTTCAAAATAAAATATAAAATAGGGCTGAGGGGTCTACCTCAGATATAGAATGCCTCTGGGTTCAACCTCCAGCACCAAATATATATATATCTTCATTTACTGTTAAACATGGAGTTAAAAAAAAGACTTTCTATATTTAAGTCCCTGGTTGGCCTCTATTTGTTCTTTGATCACATTGAACTATTTCTTTCTTTTTATTTGAATTTTTTTCTTTTTTTTATGTTTTTATTGGTGCATTGTAGTCTCACATCACAATGAGTATCAGTTTGGTGTTAACATACATGCACACAGCTCTTGGTGTCCCTCCCCCCCGCATCCCCCCCCATGTAGCACTGAGAATGATGTTGGTATAATCTCATATGTACACATTGTTTATGACAGTAATTCCATAGATTCACACATTGAACTATTTCTAATTTAGGGTTTTCACATTTGCTCTTCTCTGTCTGGAGCACTTTTCCCTGATTATTCCCATGGTTGATGTCATCTCATTATTCAGATCTCATTTTAAATATTGCTTCCTCACAGTGGACTTCCTTGATCATAGTGCCTAAGAACCCCTCCTCATGAGTTATAGCGCCTCTCTCTCACGTGACCAACTTTGTATGCTACATGGCATGCTCTACTCTCTAAAATATTTGCTGTTATCCTTCTCTACTTCTCTACTTGAATGTAAGCTCTATTAGTGCATGGACCATCAGGTAAATATCCCCAGCACCTTGAAAAATGCCCTCTCTATATCAGATTTTCAATAAATAATTGACAGGCATCTAACTTACTTCTTGGTAAATGGCTCATCAACAAATTAGGTACAGCTTATCTCCCTTATCTGCTTAGTGGCATATTGTGGAGGTCACAAGGTACATTAGGGTTCTATTTTTTTTTAATTCCAAAAGCAGGGAGCAAAAATATCAAACTTAAAATGATGTTTAAAGACCCGAGGAAACTTCTATCCCACAGAACAAAAATAATGGATATGCTTGAAAGCAGTAATTCAGTTTGGTCTCTATTATCTGTGCTAATGAAGAGAAGCAATGAAGCAGATGATCCATAACAACAGATAATGAAAAACTATTTGCATTTCGTTCTGAGATGCATTATCCAGAGTCCCTAACTTGTAAACAGGTTATATTCCAAAGGTCATTTGTAAATAGGTTATTTTGGACTCAGAATAAATTTCCAAGGAAATAATATAGCTGATTTATGGTGCTAACAGTATTTAGGAACTAAAGAGCAGTTAGAACAACCATTATATCATTTTAATAAAAAAATCTTTCCAGTTTCCAAATAGATAAGTCTGGGAGCTATCCTCTCTAGTTATGGGCATACTTTTTCCCATCCAGTTCAAAAGAAGCAAAAGTCCCCTGTTCCCACTGCCTGCAGCCCCAGAGAAACTCTTTGAGAACTACACTCTAAAGATAGATGTGGTAGGTAGTGAAGATGGATTCTGGGAGGGTACACTGGGGCTCTGTAGTAAACATTTGAGATGAGGTCTGCTTAAACTTTAACACTAGTTCCTCCATATTGCCATGCTGAACACTACAAGGCCATAAGCTCCACTAAGAATGTTTGGCTTAAGGCAGGGTCGCCGTGAACTTTGCTAATGCTGCTTAATGCTTAACCTTGGCTTCTGTATCCCCGCCGCTTTGCTTACGCAGATGTAGAAAATCAAAGCATTGTCTATTGTAAGGTAAACATGTATTGTTTGGTCTTAAATGGTCTGTTTCTATCATTCTAAAATTATGTGAACTTGACCTTTTGATCCTATGAAACTGTACTTTTTTCCTATATAAGTGGCCATCAATAGAGCTTTGGGGCTACACTCTTTAGGCATGTAGCCCCGGCTGGTCAGTAAAGTAAAGACCTC